>ML811389.1:151109-171356 GCA_009831015.1 Picea engelmannii | reverse complement strand
TATTGTGTCTAAGATATTTATTTAGGGCTCTATATTTTAAGATGAAGCCATGTTTTATCATGAAGTTTTTGTATTTTAGACAAGATCTAAAAATAAGTTTTTCTTTGACAAGAGCATAATATTAGTCGTAGTAAATGTGGCCTTAAAATATTATTTTTCATTAACATAAATGGTAAACAATTTCATTAATAGATATTTATCCATTATCAAGTGTATCCAATAATCCAACATGTTAAATGAATGAGAATTAAGTGGTGTGAAAGTGGGTAATCTTCAATAGTTTTGTTTTTTGTATTTTTAACACCTATTTTAAGTAGACACTTGTAATTCCACTAAACTCCACATGCCAATTTTTGTACTTCCATATATATTGCAACTGATGTGTTCAAAAAGTGGACAATAAAGAAACACTCACAGGGTAAAGTAAAATGCAAGAATATATTGTTGCAATTGTACCCATTGTAGACATTATATCTATTAGAATGAAAAGGCGGCAAAATTGGTCATTGGAGTTCTTGAAAATGGTGTTGTTATGCTTAAAATATCTCTATGGCTAGGGGTAAACCACAACAGAAGGAAATGACTGTAGAAATCAACTCTAATCTCAATTATTTTATATAAACAAATATGCTAACAAGACAGGATAAGAGGCCTACCTTGTCTAGACGTTTGATGAAGTCCACAGTTGATCACCTGACTCAAAGAAATATACCTGCAACTAGTCCTCAACAACTAAGCAACACAAGCATATAGTGATAATATATGATGTTAGCACATTCAATAGCATAATCCATCAGCATTCATAACAAATACGCTCATGGAATAATAATTCAAATATTTGAAAGATATTAATTAGATGAGAAAAGAGTATTTATATTAATATATAATCAATAGAAGTGAATGAGTTACAGACTTCCATGTCGGCATGGTTCGGAACCGAGAAACTAAGTTCCTTCTAGCTCGGCCTCCACCACTTCAATCCTCCACCAAAGGCAAGCTCATATAAGAGAGACAATAAAGTTCTCAATCGATCATTGGAGTTCTTGAAAATGGTGTTGTTACACTTAAAATATCTCTATGGCTAGGGGTAAACCACAACAGAAGGAAATGACTGTAGAAATCAACTCTAATATCAAGTATGTTATATAAACAAATATGCTAACAAGACAGGATAAGAGGCCTACCTCGTCTAGACGTTTGATGAAGTCCACAGTTGATCACTTGACTCAAAGAAATATACCTGCAACTAGTCCTCAACAACCAAGAAACACAAGCATATAGTGATAATATATGATGTTAGCACATTCAATAGCATAATCCATCAACATTCATAACAAAAAAGCTCATGGAATAATAATTCAAATATTTGAAAGATATTAATTGGATGAGAAAAGAGTATTTCTATTAATATATAATCAACACAAGTGAATGAGTTATCGACTTCCATGTCGGCATGGTTTGGAACTGAGAAACTAAGTTCCTTCTAGCTCGGCCTCCACCACTTCAATCCTCCGCCAAAGGCAAGCTCATATAAGAGAGACAATAAAGTTCTCAATCGGTAGGGGAAGAGTTTGGTGGTTGAACAATGTGTTCAGACTTAAAGGACAAAGGGATGCAGACTAAATGTGAAGTGAATAATTTCTCCAGAGTAACTTCGCTCTCAAATTTGAATTCTTTATCCTCTTTCCATAGCTTAGATTTGGTCCATTTATAGCCTTCAAATGGAACTGAAGGGTCGATTCAGAATGTTTCTAGTATATGGAAGTCCAAGTATCATTGATCTCATGACTTGACATGGAAACCCGACTCTATTTTTCAATTTTTGGCACATTTCCCAATGTACACAGGATGTAGTGTGTGCAACTTACATATACACATGTCGTATAGTAGGAAATGTGCGTATATGTGGAAAAATTGTATTTTTAGCTCTGGGATATGCAAAAAGGGACTTCAAGACTGCACAGGAAAATGGAAAAAAGGCCTTCTGTGTAAGATTGCATGGGGTGAGGTAAATATTTCTATAACAGATGCCCCCTAGTGTATGAGGTTAGAGGAGTATCTTCAATGCCTGATATACATTATAAAAAACCCAGAAGTGGAGTAATGGGGACCCAACTGGAAGAACTAGTTGGTCATTACAATATGTACTTACTTTGCATACATGGCTACCAATTTGAATTACACTGCAAATCCATGTGAAAAATATACCAAACAATTGTCCATGGCCATGAATAGGAAAATACAAATGTGGTTACATGCAAAAGGATGCCATGGTTACGGACAAGTCTCAGTAACACCAATCTCAAAATCAATCTGAAGATATCTGTATACAATGGAGTACAATCTGATCTCCCATGATCATTGAAGTCACACAGGTATTGGTCCAATGAAAAGGTAGTAACGGCTTAGGAAAGTTGTGGCTACAAACCGATGTATTCAAGTCTTCTACACAATCCACCAAAGGTGTAAGTCTACATCGTCTGAATAAAGGAGTTGATGTCGAACACAATGAGACTTCATTTGATTACTGGTCATTAAGGTATATCATTAACAAACATGATACAACCTACCAATGATGAAAGTAGGTATCAAGGCACTGAGTACATTCTTACAAGTGTGAATAAAGGAATTGGGGTTGAACACTTGAAGAATCCATCGATCAAGAGACAATGATGTATTCCCAACTGTCGATGATGAGAGAACCTGCAACTAATGAATGCAAGCCTCTAGGTACTCATATGACTCTAGGTCTTGTTTTAAGAATAGATGAGATAAAGTCGATGGAAGGAGACTGACGCAAACGCACCATCGGGCACATCCGCTCCCACCAGGACCTTCTTTTCCTAGGCCCGAAGAGTTGACATTCTCTTCAAATCCCACTTCGGGACTTTCCAACACCCACAGGATGCTCTTTGTTATCTCCCTTCATCCTATCGGGAATCCACCCATCGAAAAATAGGCTCTCATGTTTTCATGAGTCACGACTCTCATGAATTCCCGACTCCCGATCTCCGATGGTACTTCTGTGACCCTTAGCCCCTTCGACTAACTCTTTTCACATGTGACCAGCTAGTCCACCAGACCACGGTCCTTCCTCCTATCGGAGTTTCGGACTTCGCAAAACTGAGCGTAAAACTTATGTCCTCAGGATCTCCGATCCTCTGATCTCCGATGCCACCTGTCCTCTACGCTGTCGCCTGGGGCCCACGCTTCTATAATGATCGAGAAATCACGTTTTGGAAATTCACGATTCTTGTTGCACAATTTCACAGACCCTTCCAAGTACCGATCGGCAAAGTGCGATGACACTTGTCCTCCACTTCAATGCTATGGTTGTGGGACCGTCGCGTTTCGGGTTTTCAAGACTTCTCATGTTGTGAGTTTCTCGTCACCGATAATCCTGAAATGCCAAACCCCGATGCACGTGAGGTCTCCCTCCTCCACGTCACCGCTTCCTGTCGCTCTGTCGGGTATCACAAAATCGCGATTCTTATTGCAGCAATTCCGTTGTATGCGAGAACCCCGAAATGCTGAAACCTGACTCTCTGGGATCTCGTGCCACATGTCCCTGCTGTGATCAACGACTCTGATCCTCTCGGGAAATTTCTAATCACGATTTCATGCACGAGACTCTTGGCTCCGGAAATTTCGATTTTCGATGAGCTGAGCCCCACTGACTCCCTGGCTTCTTCTCTGCTCGTTGGGGCTTAAACCCTATGTAACTTCCCTGAGATCTAACGGCTGACGAGATTTCACAATCTTCCTCTGCGAATCCTGACCGTCGATTCCTCCTACTCAAGGATTCCTTCAGAAGACTAAAGTTCCTTTCTCAGAACTTGTTCTCCAACGTCTATGCTAGCAACCCATGCTCGAACCTTCTTCGACACAAATCTCATGTTTTCTCTTTCATGATATCACGAAGGTGCTATACCTCCTAAACTTTTCCACTCTGATTTCTTCAGAGGAACTTGCACGCATTCCTTGCGCTCAATATTCAACAACTTCCCAAGTGTTGAACTCTTTCGACTCTGCGCACTTCCTGCAGCAGCAGTCATCAATCTCCTTTGCTCAGATTAACAAATGAGACTTCTTCTCCAGCCTGCGCACTCCTTGCACAGCTTCAACAACTTGATTCCAATTATGGGTGAATGAGAACAAGAGTTAGACTATTGAGCCTTCATCAACGCACTCCATGCGGATGAATTCAACTGCACACCTTGTAGGAATCTCCTGGCTCAAATAGAGAAACAATTGAACCTCACTCTCCTTCCCTTCAGACTTTAGTTTCGAAACATGAAATCACATGCACTGCATATATAAAGAAAATGCATAGCAAGAAAGCAAACATTCACAAGCACAACATCAATACACACAGAGAAAACAACACAAACCATGAATTTGAATCAGAACTTTCTTTTATTAATTCAAATGCCTGTACATGGGTGTTCTTCATACAATATTCTCTGCTCTACTCTTCTCTCTGAATGCTTGATAATGTTACAATCACAATGAGGGTGTCTATATCCATTTTCCCTCCTTCCATCTAAAAATGTCTATTCTAGAAATGCCTCCTACCTACTTCAGACAAGAGCGTATGGCTCGAGGTCTGATACAATATACAAAAGGTGCTTCCTATAAATGAATCATTTATACATTGGCACATCATCTTGAATGAAATTCAAAAAGTTTCGGCAGGACTTATCCAGCTGTTCATCGCCTTCCATGTCGGCTCGCTTGTCATGGGCGATGCTCTTGCATCATACTCCTCGGATTGAAAACTTTCATGGGCTCATGTCCATGAGCTCCTGCATGGTCTGTCCATGCTTTTGAATCTCCGCTTCACTTTCCCAGCTGGCATCTTCCACTGGATGGTTCTTCCATTTGACCAGATACTCGAAGTATTGCTTGCGCCTGGTATTTTTGCTTACCCTTTTGTCAAATATATACTCCATCTGTGGATTTTCTGCAATCGACATCTGCTTCTGCCACTGGACCTGTGGCTTCTCAGTTCCAGTCTCTGCTTCTCCATCCTTGTATGGGTATAAATCTGCAATATTAAATATCAGAGATATTTCGATGCCATATGGCAACTCAATCTCATAAGCATTCTCTCCGAACTTTCTCAAGACCTTGCATGGCCCGATTTTCTTCATTTTCAACTTATTGTATGTTCCCCTTGGGAACCTTTCCTTCCTCAGATGTGCCAGAACTAGATCACCAACTTCAAACTGAATTTTTCTCCGATGTTGATCCGCTCTGTGCTTGTACTCCTGATTTGAGTCTATCAATCACTGCTTCACCCTGCTATGAAGTTCTTTCATTGCCTCTGCGAATTCTCCAGCGCTTGTACTCTTATTCATTATCTACTTTGAGTCCCTCAGTTCAGATACTCCTCTTGGCTTCCTTCCATATACAATCTCAAATGGACTTTTGCTTGTGCTTTTGTTCACTGAGTCGTTGTATGCAAACTCTGCCTGTGGTAATACATTGTCCCAACTGCTGTGGTGCTCTGTCACCAGGCTTCTTAATAAATCTCCCAGACTCCTATTGACCACCTCTGTCTATCCATCCGTCTGTGGATGATAAGATAAACTAAATGCCAAGTTAGTTCCTAGATTCTTCCATAAGGTCCTCCAAAAATTCCCTATGAATTTTGTGTCTCTGTCCTAAACTATGCTTCTCGGCAATCCATGAAGTCGCACAATCTCTTTGAAAAACAAATTTGCGATGTGAGTCGCATCGCCGGTCTTCTAGCATGGGATAAAATGTACCATCTTTGAAAACCTATCCACCACCAAAAAGATGGAATCAAACCCTCTCTGCATCCTCGACAAACCTAATACAAAATCCATGCTAATCGTCTCCCATGGTCTCTCTGGTATGGGCAATGGTTGATAAAAAACTGCATTCTTCTTTCTCCCCTTCGAATGTTGGCAAATCCTGCATCTGTCAACAAATATCTTGACCTCGGCTCGCATCCCTGGCCAAAAATATGATTCGCTCAACTTCGCGAAAGTTTTGTCGTGGCCAAAATGTCCTGCCAATCCACCACTGTGTTTTTCTTTCAATAAGTTCTCCCTCATGGAGCAATTCAGAATACATATTTGATTGCCTCTGAACAACAATCCCTCCTAGATCATATAATCTATCCAAGGAATCCAATCTCTGAGAACTGGATTCTCAGTTGCTTCATACACTTCTACAAAATCTGCATCTCTTGCATACATGTCTCTGATATTTTTAAAGCCCAATGTTTTGACTCGAAATTCCTACAGCAACAAACACTTCCTGCTCAAAGCATCAGCCACTTTGTTAGCAGTACCTAAAATTTGTTTGATCACAAACGTGAAATTCTGCATATACTCTACCCATTTTGCATGTTTCTGATTCAACTTCTCCTGTTGACTCACAAACTGCAATGCATGATTATCGTTGTACAATACAAATTATTTTGGGATCAAGTAATGCCTCCACTTCTTCAACACCTGTATGATAGCATAAAACTCTTTGTCATATGTGGAGTACTTTACTTTAGCTTCATCCAGCTTCTCGCTGAAATATGCAACTAGTCTGTCCTCTTGACTCAAAACCGCTCCTATGGCATATCCGCTTGCATCACATTTCACCTGAAATGTCTTCATGAAATATGGTAACACCAACACTGGTCGTTCCGTGATCTTCCACTTCAACATATTGAAGCCCTTCTCTTCCTCTTCAGTCCAATGAAAATATTTATGTCTTTTCTTTACTGTGTCCATCATCGCTACACTAATTCCACTGAAATTCCTGATGAACTTTCGGTAGAAACTAGCTAAACCATGGAAAATCCTCACCTTGAAAACATTCCTCGGTGAAGGCCAATTCTTGATCACTTCTACTTTACTTGGATCCATTTTTAATTCATTTGCCGATATGACAAAACCCAAGTAAATGAGCTCTGTCTTCATAAATGAGGACTTCTTCATATTAATCAACAACTTCTCCTGCTGTAGTTTTCTCATCACCATGGACAAATGTTTCAAATGTTCAGCCTTTGTCTTACTGAAGATCAGTATATCATCCATATATACGACTACAAATTTCCCGATGAATTCCCTCATGACTTCATTCATCAATCTCATAAATGTACTCGACACATTTGTCAAGCCAAATGGCATGACCAGCCATTCGTACAAACCTTCGTTTGTCTTGAATGCTATCTTCCACTCATCACCTTCCCTCATGTGAATCTGGTGATATCCACTCTTCAGATCAATCTTTGAAAAATAATTTTCCCCACTCAGGCAATCCATCAGATCATCCATTCTCGGCAGTGGAAACCTATACCTGATGGTAATTTTGTTGATCGCTCTTGAGTAGGTACACATTCTCCAACCTCCATCCTTCTTTGAGCTAAGCACTATTGGAACAACACATGGACTCAAGCTTTCTCTGACCAATCCTTTGTCCAATAACTCATGGACCTGCCTCTTGACTTCTTCATTTTCCTGTGGCGTCAATCTGTATGCAGCTTTGTTTGGCAAACTGGCTCCTGGTATGAGGTCTATATGATGACTCACACTCCTCATTGGTGGCAACGAATGAGGTAATTCGTCCACTATGATGTCAGTGAACTCTCCCAGTAATTCTTGAATCTCATCTAGTAAATCATCCACTCTTGTGCTAGTCAGGACAATCCTCGATTTCCTGACCACAAAGAATTGTGGATCTTCCTTCTTCTCCATCTCTGTAAGAAGTTCCTTCCCACTCATGAGAATTATTGTGTTGCTTAATTTTGGTTTCACCTCTTTATCCTTTATCGGAAGCAACCTGTGTGTCCTCCCATCCTTATCTAAAGTATATGTGTTCATCCTCCCATCATGAACCACATTTCGGTCATATTGCCATGGTCTACCCAGCAATAAATGGCATACATCCATGGGAATGACATCACATAAGACCTTATCATTATATCCCCCTATCTTGAATTCAACTAAACACTGTTTAGTGACACTCACCTGATGTCCCTTCTGTAGCCATGAAACCTTGTATGGACTCGGGTGATCAGTTGTCTCCAGCTCCAACTTCTCTACCATCTCGGTCGAAACGAGATTGTCTGTGCTACCACTGTCAACAATAACCTTGCATACCTAGTCCTTGGTTTTGCAAGTTGTTCTGAACAGTCTGGTCCTCTAAGCCGAGTCCTCCACCTCCTTCCCAGGTGTTAAGAGAACCTTACACATCATCAGCGACCTTCCGCCTTCTGTGTCTTCATTCTCACCATCACACCTCTGCGCTTTAGCAATGTGAGCTTCTCCACTATCCTTCTTTTTCTTTGGACACTCGAATGACTTGTGCCCATCCTTTCCACATGTGAAGCATGTGATTACTCCACCTTGGCCTCTTCCCCTACCTCTGGTACGAGGAAAAGTGTTTGTGTCAGCATAATCTCCCTTTTTCTCTGTATGTTGTCCTCTCTATGAGGTTCCACCTCTCTCAATCTTAACCTGAGACTTCTTCCATTCCTCCTTGGGCTTTTGGTATTTCTCCTGGGAAACTGTCTTGCCTCTGGGCTGACTTTTGCCTTGCCCTCTCTGACTTTTCTTATGGCTCATCTTCTCCTCGTCTTTCAGAGCCATCTGATAAGCATTCTCCACCATTCTGATGGTCGTCATACTCATTTCATCCTGGATATCATATCTCAAGTCATTCATATACCTGGAAAATTTTTCATCATCGCTCTCTCGATGACCTGCTCTGATATTGAGCTTGTAGAATTCCTCAGTATACTCTTTTACTGTCATTAACTTCTGTCTCAGGTTTTGCATCCTCCTGAACAGTGTGATTTGATAATCCCTTGGGATGAATTTTGCCTTCATCTTCGCAATCATTCGATCCCAACTCTTAATATTTTGCTTACCTTTGCATCGTCTATTATCTTGTAGCTTGTCCCACCATAATGTTGCATGTCCTTTCAATCAGGTTACAACATGTCTAACCTTTTTATCCTCTTCGATATCCTCATAATCGAATTAGGTATCAAGAGCTCTGATCCAATCTAGAAGCTCTTCTGCATCCAGACTTCCTTCATAAGTTGGAATGTCCATTTTTGTCTTTGAACTCATCTGGGCGATAGCTTTAATTAATCGCTCATTGGCTACATCTTTGGCTGCAACTTCTCCTTGTTGTTCAGCTTCCACTTTGCCTTCGAAGTCACTCAGATCTCTAGCACTGGCTGTGCATCTCTGTGCTTCTTCCATATCTTCTAATCTCGCTCGAAGATCACGTATCTGCCTCTCCATTTCTGGATTTTGTGCTTGTCTTCCTCTGCCTCTCTAGCTTCCCCTATCCTCTGGATTGGGTGATTGTCTTTCTCTCCTCGGTGGCATGGTGAAATCTTCCTTTCTTCTCTGCTACATAAAAAAAAAGAGATTTTCTCGCTCTGATACCACTCTATGTGTATCAGAGTGCTCCTTCTCTTCTTCACTCCTCTTTCCTGAAATATGCAGGCATGAATTCAACTCTGATACCACTCTGACGCAAATGCACCACCGGGCACGTCCGCTCCCACCAGGACCTTCTCTTCCTAGGCCCGAAGAGCTGAAATGCTCTTCAAATCCCGCTTCGGGACTTTCCAACACCCATAGGATGCTCTTTGTGATCTCCCTTTGTCCTATTGGGAATCCAACCATCAGAAAATCATCTCTCACATTGTCGTGAGTCACGGCTCTCACAAATTCCCGACTCCCGATCTCCGATGGTACTTCTGTGACCCTTAGCCCCTCTGGCTAACTCTTTTCACATGTGACCAGCTAGTCCACCAGACCACGGTCCTTCCTCCTATCATAGTTTCGGACTTCGCGAAACTGAGTGTATAAATTATGTCCTCAGGATCTCTGATCCTCCGATCTCCGATGCCACCTGTCCTCTGTGTTGTCGCCTGGGGCCCATGCTCCTGTAATGATCGGGAAATCACGTTTCAAAAATTCGCGATTCCTGTTGCACAATTTCACATACCCTTCCAAGTACCAATCCCCGAAGTGCGATGACACCTGTCCTCCACTTCAACGCTATGGCTGTGGGACCATCGCGTTTCGGGTTTTCGCGACTTCTTCTATCGTGAGTTTCTCGTCACCGAGAATCCAGAAATGCCGAACCCCGATGCACATGCGGTCTCCCTCCTCCACGTCACCACTTCCTGTCGCTCTTTCGGGTATCACGAAATCGCAATTCCTATTGCAGCAACTCCATTGTATCCGAGAACCCCGAAATGCAAAACCCCGACTCTCCGGGATCTCACGCCACGTGTCCCTGCTATGATCAACGACTCTGATCCTCTTTGGAAATTGTTAATCGCGATTTCATGCACGAGACTCTTGGCTCCGAAAATTCCGATTTTCGATGAGCCGAGCCCCACTGACTCCCTGGCTTCTTCTCTGCTCATTGGGGCTTAAACCCTACGTAACTTCCCCAAGATCTAACGGCTGACGGGATTTCACAATCTTCCTCTGCGAATCCTGACCGTGGATTCCTCCTACTCGAGGATTCCTTTAGAAGACTAAAGTTCCTTTCTCATAACTTGTTCTCCAACGTCTGCGCTAGCAACCCCTGCTCGATCCTTCTTCGAAAAAAATATCTTGTGTTCTCTTTCACGATATCACGAAGGTGCTATACCTCCTGAACTTTTCCACTCTGACTTCTTCAGAGGAACTTGCACGCACTCCTTGCGCTCAATATTCAACAACTTCCCAAGTGTTGAACTCTTCCGAATCTGCGCACTTCCTGCAGTAGCAGTCATCAATCTCCTTTGCTCAGATTAACAACTAAGACTTCTTCTCCAGCCTGTGCACTCCTTGCACGACTTCAACAACTCAATTCCAATTCTGGGTGAATGAGAACAAGAGTTAGACTACTGAGCCTTCATCAACGCACTCCATGTGAATGAATTCAACTTCACACCTTGCAGGAATCTCCTGGCTCAGATAGAGAAACAATTGAACCTCACTCTCCTTCCCTTCATACTTTAGTTTCGAAACATGAAATCACATGCACCGCATATACAAAGAAAATGCATAACAAGAAAGCAAACATTCACGATCACAACATCAATACACACAGAGAAAACAACACAAACCATGAATTTGAATCAGATCTTTCTTCTATTAATTCAAATGCCTGTACATGGGTGTTATTCATACAATATTCTCTGCTCTGCTCTTCTCTCTGAATGCTTGATAATGTTACAATCACAATGAGTGTGTCTATATCCGTTTTCCCTCCTTCCATCTAAAACTGTCTATTCTAGAAATAAATCCTACCTACCTATATTAACTAGATTAAATGCCTCCTACCTACTTCATACAAGAGCGTATGGCTCGAGGTCTGATACAATATACAAAAGGCACTTCCCATAAATGCATCATTTATACGTTGGCGCATCATCTTGAATGAAATTCAAAAAGTTTCGGCTGGACTTGTTCAGCTGTTCATCACCTTCCATGCTGGATCGCTTGTCATGGGCGATGCTCCTGCATCAGAGACCCACTAAAAGGAGAGAATTGAGGCATCTCTCATCATTCAACACGAGGTACAAAGCATGAGCTTGATGATTTGGAAGAAATCAGACGAAGAACATGTTCACGAACCAATGACCATGTTTGTCTTTTGTGTGTGCCAAGTGCAAGCGGTACACAGAAAAGACCCTTTGAATAGTATCCAATGAGGAAATTTTTTGACAAAGGCGAGGAAACCACCTATAAGACTAATGGCATCCAAGACATTACACGAATCTCAATGTGTGAATGGATGTATTGTTGTTGAACATAAGGGAACCACCCAGTCAATGACTAATGATGAAATGTCGACTGTTGGGTTCAAGGTTACCTACTAATGAGGAAAGTAGGGTCGGGGTGCGCAATAGGACTACAACTTCATGTGATTCTGAGACAAACTAACGGTATGGTCGACATGCAAATTCAAGAGTTCTGAGGAATGACCGACACAGGTTGATAGACATCCTTTGAACAAGAGCATGAGACATATGGAAGACTCTGGAAGCATATAATTGATGATGAAACAATGAGATGCAAGAGGCATCAATCAAACTCTCCATAGGTTCTAGAAGAGTAACTAGTCGGAGGAGTAAACTCTATGTAATGAGCTTAGCTTCCTAAGGCCATGCTAAACCCAAGATTATGATGACAAGTGGACTAAAAAATTATGTTCTCTGCTCAAAGGTGACACGACTGCTGACAATATAAGATAATACTCCCTTCCCACCCGTCTTTTTTTTTTTCATAGTCAAATTAATGTTATGATACATAGGAGGAGACGAGTATCGCAAGTAAGAAAAAAAATTTCCACCAGTGGAACATACCTATTGTCAATGCAAGGAGGTGCACGCGGGAGATGTACACTCTGGGGAATGTTCCCTCCTGGGTATAAGGTGTCAAGGATATAAACAAGGCTTTTCTTAGTTGAGGATGCAAAACTGTTGAGGAAAACAGTTTATAATGCAAAGCGAGAACCATCAATAGGCTTAATACTGCAAGTAAGGGCATGAGATGCAATCACAACTTAACGCCAAAAAAATTCCTTTTCGTAATATTAGTCTACTTGGCTTGAAAAACGGATAAACTTGTACCAAATATACATCCTTTCAAATGCAATTTATGAGTGTGAAAGAGACAAGTTCACTTGACAATCTTATCACTTTTTGAAAATGAGTCAGAAAAGAGCTTAAATAAGACTCACAACCTTTCCAGTCCAATTTAACGAGTGTGAAATGGAAAAATTCACCTGACAATCTTTTCGCGTTTTAGACGAGTTGGAAAAGAGCTTAACTCAGACTCATTGAGAGGTTTCTAAGCGGCATGTCATGGGGGATGTCAATGCTCTCATGCTGGACTTCTGTGAAATGTCAACATATTATGAATAGCTGACACTAGCTTGGGAAAGCCCAAATATCTCCAAGTCGAGGAGGATAAAGTGCTAGCGGATGTTACCTTCTCCATGATATATCAAATAATGTCTCTTACTTGAAAGGACATAGGAGGAGGCATTGGAAATCCCTGAAGACCATCCTAATCAAAGGGAACTTCTCTAGGGCTTGAAGGGAGAGTACTCGAAGAGAGTAAAATTCTCTCTTGTTCAGAAGGAGTAGTACTAGAAATGATAATGACATGGTCAAAGGACGCATCACCCTCCAAAGGATGGGTTGGATTGATCGGAAATTGCGTCGGTACGACCACTTCTTCAACCATTGGTTGAATAGGATGAGTAATAACAAGACCAGGAGATGCAGCACCCAAAAAATGGGGGTGTGGCTAGGAGAGGATTACATCGGCATGAATGTCATGTCAATCAAAGGAGAAACAAAGTACAGGGAAACCACAGATGCCTCAGAACCTGAAGGTCCCTAAGGTGAGAACCATGCTTCGGGTATCCCAACAATAGCAGGACACAAACGAGTAAGGTGATTTCCTTCGCAATTCCTGTAAAGGAATCTGGGCTTACATCTTACACGTCTAGGCTTCTCCATCATACGAATTCCCCCAATGTCATTTATACTGGCTGGTTTCATGATCTCAACATGACTGGCAGAGGCTAGAGGTTCATATCCCACATGATGTATAGAGGTTGGAGATGTGATATCGATATGACTCATGGCAACTAAAGTGATACCCCCATCATGACTAGCAGTGGCTGGTTGCGGGTATTCAACATGACTTGCAAAGGTCATCGACCAATATCCAACATGACCAACAGTGGTTGGTGATGTTAATCCAGTATGACTAGCAGTGACTGAACTAGCGACGATGGTGAGTTGTGGAATTTGAGACCAAGGTCTCGGGAAATATTGGTTTTGAGATATCGCAGACCAGGAAGGATCCTGGCTTACACCCTGTTCCTGTCTGGAAAGGTAGTATCCTCCACCTAATTGATCCATATAGGTTTGCACGGGCATCATAACTGAAGAAGATGTTTACCAAGAGAGAAAATTATGATAAATATTATTTGAGCGAGGATATAGGTTTCCCTCATGTGAAGGGGTTTCGTGAAGAGGGTATCCCAAACCGTTAAATTGATTCCCCCTATATGCAAGAACCAGGGATATATGTGGACCCTCCATAGGATAAGTGTCCATAGGAACTGGCATGGAAGACGAAGGATACACGAATGGGGTGTAGTAAGTAGGATAACCACCCATTTGAGTAATGGCTCCTGAAAAAATTTGACTAGGACTGGAACTATAAGAAGGGAGGTTCCAACCTACCATAGTGAGAGTTGGTTGAGGGACATAAATCCTATCAAATGAAGATATAGACGGTGGGGCCATGGTGCCCCCAGATCCAAAAATAGGATTCACATAAGTGGGCTAGGGAGAGGATGGAAAGGGTGAAGGAACGTTGGGTATATCAATAGGAAAATGATTAGAGACCCAAGGCATGGACTGAGTGCCATAATTATGCATACCACTATGAAAATTGGATGGATTCGTCCCCATGAAATGTGTGAACATCATGGGGGGGTAGCGGTAAAAGAGGGAGTCGCAAGAACTCCACTCTCCATTAAAAAAAAACTCAAAGCGCGGTATAAAATCTCAAAGGTCTACTCATAATCAAAGAGCACACCAAAAAAATCAAACGACCAATATGCACACAAATAGGATAAAGTGGCTAAAGGGACCTCCCTCTCTAAAGTAGGTATGCCTCACCCAAGAAGGGCCTGAGACTCCGCTGCTAAAGATTGGAGGAAACAAAATCAGTTATAAGGGCCCTCGTGGGCTTAATAACTAGTTGGTCAGATCCCCCCAGAGAGGTAATCCTCCATAAAGGTTGTGTGATGTCCGACCCTTATTTGACCCAGGGTACCTGTAGAATAACCCTTGCAAGTAAGCTATGTGGGATTTAAGTCAAGCAACTAATCAACCATGGTATAGCTGATGCACGGGCGAACAGTTGTAAGTCAGGTCCATCGTATGGGTAGGGTAGTAAATCCGGAAACCTTGAAAGAACTGCCTCTCACAGAGGTAGGGAACTAGCAAGATCCTTATATATGAATAGATCCCTAGAAATATATCTGACGCTAAGAAGGTACCAGGGGCATATCCCTTCAACCGACATCACATGACCTCATGCTTAACTCTAGTGTAAGTGGAGCCTCCTGATATTACCGATTATAAAATGGATTTCTCCACTCCCTTAGTCAGACTCATATGTTGATTTAATAGACTTGGAGAAGTTTACTCACAAAATCCTATCCCAAGGCACTAAATCCTAAACTAGTTTGTGTACCCTAGAAAATAAAATCATTATTAATCAATTTTAAACTACAACGCTAATTTTAATGGCCTTGCTTACTCAAAGCGTGAGGTCATGCAACTAGTGATGTTATGACTCAACAAGTAAAATAAATGAATATGAATACAATGCAAATTCCTAACTTCAATTTCCAATAAATGATATGCTTCTTAAAAAATGCAATTTTCATTTCAATTCTACAATTCTAAATAAAAATGCAATCTTCTTTACATGCACTAAGATAAATGACAAAGACTCAAGAGATCAAAATTCCAATCAATGTAAAATGCCTAATATTTTTTTATTTTCAATATAAGAAAAATGAAAATGCAAGGACTGAACAACAGATTGATATAAAGACTCTACTGTGTATAGACAGAGGCAACGCAAGTAGGATATAAAGGATCAAAACACCCAACCCAAGATTCAAGGATAATCAAAATGAAAATATGATGAGAAAGGCATCACCCAAAAATTCAACCAAAGATAGGTTTCCTGTCATTCCATAGACACTTAACAGTCACCACAGAGACCCAAGAAGACTCAACAATCATCAAAACCTACCCAACGACCACTAGACCCAAAAAACAAGCAATAAAGGTTCATGTACATGATTGTTCAAGGGTAAAGTGTGTATGTACGAATCTTGTAGAAGGATAACATGTGTATGTACGCTTCTGTCAAGCAAAAAATGGCGTATATGTGTCAAAACATAGCTAGGCTAAGGAGAAGGCTAAGAAACTCAGACCTAGGATGAATAGAGGCTATCAAGCAATCATACGACAAGAAACTCAACATGAACGAGAGCAATCTAAGGAGAAACACACTCCAAACCTTGAAAAATAAGATTCACTCCCCAGTATCGTCGCCAATTTTTTTATGAGGAAAATCTCTCTATGTCTAGGAGTAAACCACAATAGACGGAAATGACTGCAGAAATCAACTCTAATATCAATTATGTTATATAAAAAAATATGATAAGAAGACAAGATAAGAGGCCTACCACATCTAGACGTTCGATGAAGTCCATCGTTGAGCACTTGACTCAAAGAAATTTACCTGCAATTAGTCTTCAATAGCCAAGCAATGCAAAAATATGGTGATAATATATGACGTTAGCACATTCAATAGCATAATCCATCAACATTCATAACAAATACACCCATGGAAGAATAATTGAAATATTTGCAAGATATTAATTGGACGAGAAAAGAGTATTTCTATTAATATATAATCAGCAGAAGTGAATGAGTTACAAACTTCCGTGTTAGCACGGTTCAGAACTAAGAAACTAAGTTCCCTCCAGCTGGGCCTCCACCACTTCAATCCTCCACCAAAGGCAAGCCCGTATAAGAGATACAATAAATTTCTAAATCAATAGGGGAAGAGCTTGGGGGTTGAACAATGTGTTCAGACTTAAAGGACAAAGGGATGCAGACTCAATGTGAAGTGAATAATTTCTCCAAAGTAACTTCACTCTCAAATTTGAATTCTTTCTCCTCTTTCCATAGCTTATATTTGGTCCATTTATAGCCTTCAAATGGAACTGAAGGGTCAAGTTGGAACGTTTCTAATATATGGAAGGCCAAGGATCATTGATCTCGTGACTTGACATGGAAACCTGACACTATTTTTCAATTTTGGGCATATTTACCGATGTACGCAGGTTGTAGTGGTGCAACCTGCGTATACGCATGTTGTATAGTAGGCAAGGTGCTAATATGTGGAAAAATTATATTTTTATCTCTGGGATTTGCAAAAAGGGACTTCAAGTCTGCATAGGGAATGGAAAAAGGCCTTCTATTCAATATTGCATGGGGTGAGGCAAATCTTGCTATAATAGGTGTAAGCTTCTCTTTTGGCCATGATTGACCCTATCTTGTGCCATTAATTACACTTTTATTTTTGGCTAAGTCCAACCTCGTACATGTAGGGTGACATTTTCTCTTGTGGAAGTGCCCTACCTTTTGATTTAGGCATTTATAAGTCCACTCTCATTTGTAATCCATTGATACATGTTATTGTATTTCATTCTTATCATAGTGATTTTCCTAAGGGTGCCCTCAAGAGTTGAGATTTCTTTTATTCAAGGGGTTCTTTCTCTTTCCAGTGCACTTGTGCTAGGGTTATTATTTCTCTCTCTATGATTTGTCCCTTTTGGCTAATTTCTCTTCAAGAGTTGGGGTGCCTTAATGTTGGTTTATTCTCTTTATTCTAGAGTTAGGGTTTGTGTTAGCTCCATTTGATTCTCTATATCTCTTTTGAAGCTCAACATGGTATCAGAATGGGTCTGAACCTCACTTACTCAATTCAACAGTCGATCCAAAGATTTTTGGCTACTAGCATCGTCTACGTGTTGTGGTGCTACGGTTTTTGGATCATCTCTTTTTAGGTTTTTATAGGGTTTAAACCTTGCTTCAAGGGCTTGCTACAACAATTGATCCAAATATTTTTTGGTAGTGTCATTTCTCAAGGATTTTTGCAACTATTGAACTAAGGAATGTCCCCGAGGGGAAATATTGATTTCAATCAGGACCTTGCTCAATTATGGTACCCTATGTTATGAAAGCATAAAAAACTATTCCATTTCTTCCAAATCCAAGATTCTTTTGTCAGAGAGTGCAGAAGTATGCTCGTCAGGACAGAACCGATTAGGCTAATAGAGGTAGGCATAAAATCTCTTGTGGGTAAGGGAGTATGTATATTTGAAGAATAATCCACATACATAAGGATCTTTGGATTTGAATGGTAAAGTTCAAACATTAATGGTGTGAAGAAGGTATTTCTCTAGGAAGAAAAAAAGCAACCACAACACAAACATAGGGGTAGATCCACAACTCGAGTTGATGGTGATTTTGTTCATCACTCCCATAAGATTTCTTCTTCCAGTCACAAAAATCATGTAGCTAACATAGAAGGAAGAGAGAATAATGAAGGATGCAGAGTGATGGTGATAGCAAGGACCCCCTTCGACATCAATTGGAGATAAATTGTATAGTTACTCCTATTCCAAAAAGAAAAAGAAATACATATGAAGGTAATACTCAAGACCCTTGGGTTTTGGAAGCTAATGTAGCATATATGGAAGTCGATGAGGTTAATGAATTGCCTACATGGGCAACAATGTACATAGATGAAAGTAAATTGATCGTAGAGGTGTTGGCCCAGGAGGGAGCAATTGTTTTTTAGGAATATTCTATGACTTTGCACAATGTTAAATACGATAAAGAGTCTATAAAGTTGCATATTGAGAGATTCAAACTGAAAAACAAAAGAGTAATATGAAAGTTGAGCTCTAAGATAGTCCCTTAAGGATTCTCAAGTTTCAAATCGACAGGTGAAGCACCGACTCACTGAATAATTGAACATGAGATAGAGAACACAAAGTTGAAGAAAATGATAAGGGAGCTCGAGGCTACCCTAAGTCTGATGCCATTATTTGCAGAACCTTTTTCTATAATGATCCTAGATGAATTTGTTGAAGAAGTAACCATATCAATCTCCAAGGTCACAAAGGTTGCTAAAATCTGAATGGGTATCAAAAAATATCTGGTGAAGAACATAAGTAAAGACTTGGCATAATCCTAAAAGATTTGGAGATTGCTACAGAGGAAGGTGTGATGACATGAAGGATTTGTTCCCTTAAAGAATATTTGCAAAAGGATTTATAGAATGATGAACACTTTTATAAAAATGCAGTGAGTACCTTCATGGAAAGAATATCAAGGATGGATGGGCTTAAAAGGCCGAATACATATTTTATTTCTAAAAATAGACTAAAGTGGATACACAATCGCTGGCTTGGGAGGATAGATACCATCTAGTAATTGATCACTACTTGTGACACTCTTGAAGGAAGGAGAAGTACATTGTTTCTAAAGGTGGATGATATTGTGAAGGAACTCAAAGGTCTACCCTTGATAATGGATTCAATGTTATTGACTAGATATCATATGGAAGCAGATTTGGGTATACTAAGAGTTGCATGGGTAACCAAATTTGATGACCTCACAAATTTCCTAGAAGATGAAATTGATACTGGCTAGTTAGTTTCTTGAATGAGAAAGAAGACTAAGAAGCTACTACACAACAACAATGTGCCACACTAAAAGGCATTGAAGATTATTTTTTTAGATTTAGGGTTATATGGGACATTGTCATAGCATCGTTACATGATTATATTCAAGAATGGATAAAGGGGGCATTACAAGCAATAGTTAACACACTAGGATATTGAAGAGTATAGAAATGGTTATGACAATTTTGGTTGATATGTAACTGTTTATTTAAATACTTATAAAATATGAGAGGTGGATCAAAATCACCAAACACTTCTTCCATTTTTGTGAGTATAAGTCTTGTTTGAAGCATTTCCCTCTATTTTCTTCTTTGTCTGTTTGTAATCATCCAACCTTACCATACAAATTTTGTTTATGTTCAAGGCCAATTTCTAATTGCTTCTTTTTGTCTGCCATGTCACCTATGTTTAATATATGGTATGCAGGAGCCCTATCCTAGTCTTGATAGGACGAACACATTTTATATTTTCTCATTTAAGTATCATGAATATTATGCACTGCCAAATTTGCACACATTTTATTTGATCTTGAATAGTAAATTTGTATCTATTTTTATTTAAACTCCACATAGAGATACTTTTGGAGCTCATGGCATTTTTGGTTTATGAATTTTATTAAAGAATGAAATCTCGAGTATGTGTCTCGTTTACATCCTAATGATATGAATGGTACAATATCATTTAAAGTTCTTAGAAAAGGACCATTTATGCTGCTCAATGTTCTGTGTGTCTTGCTTCAAATGTTTTGCTTCTATGATATGGGAAATGGCTATGGTGGAATGAATAAATTAGGTTGTTTTCTTGTGTCAAACCATTTTCATGAAATATTTTATTTTTGTGTCTCATTGCTTGTTCCACTCTTAGGCATTAAATGTTTGATGAATAAAA
>ML811389.1:130926-149023 GCA_009831015.1 Picea engelmannii | reverse complement strand
AACTGTGTAACTTCTAGACCTACATTTAATAACAAAAATATGTTGTAGAAGCTTTGTATTTATAGGAAACTTGAGAGAATACAAAATGGAAATATTTCCTTTTTGTATTTAGTTAGGAAAATTCATCTGCTTTTTTATCGCTGCACATGAAAAAAAAATAGAATATACTTTGCAGAACTCAACAAATTGAGGAAAACACAGAGCAAGAATTGCATATTTTAGAAAATATTTGGATTCTAGGTCGTTTCCTACTTGTCAAGTCAGATTCATGTTCAAAAGATTTTAGCTCATATTAATTGCAGGTATTAGGAAATCCCGTGTTGCATTGTTTAGATTCCATTTCTAGGCAGATTCATGTTCAAAAGATTTTAGCTCATTTTAATTACAAATATTAGGAAATCTCGTGTATTCATTGATGATTGAAGATCAAAGATTTTCAGTGATATCTTCTTTCAGATGTGAGTAGGTGATTTGACAAAAATTTTGGGATTCATTGATGATTGAAGATCAGATATTTTCAGTGATATCTTCCTTCATTTTTAATTTTTATAGACAATGTGTTTTGTTTTGGTTTTTTCATATAACTTGTATTTAAAAAAAAAAATGGAAGCATCTTTTATATTTATGGAAACATCTTTTTATTCTTTAAAAAAAAATTGAAACATCTTTTTTATTGGAAACATTTTTTATTTTTATATGTATGGAAACATCTTTTATTTTAAAAAAAGAAACATTTTTTATAAAAAAAAATGAAACATCTTTTATAAAAAAAAATGAAACATCTTTTATATTTATATTTTTTGAAATATCTTTTATTTAAAAAAAAATTGAAACATCTTTTATATTTATATTTATATTTATGAAAACATTTTTTTATAAAAAAATATTTATATTTTTGTAAATATCTTTTATTTTTTAAAAAACTAAAACATCTTTTATATTTATGCAAACAACTTTTATGAAAAAATGAAACATGTTTTGGTTTTGAACACCTACAACCCAAAATGCAAAGTAAAAGCTCAACCAACTTGAATAACATATTTAATTACAATGCTCACAACAATCCGTTTTCAATACATTTATTTGAAACAATGCTCACAATAATCTATTTTCAATACATTTATTTGAATGCAATAGACCTTGTTGTAAAATTTCCATAATGCAGATGTCACACCACAAAGAGTATGTGTTTAATACATTTATTTTATTGCAATTGGGAAAATTTTGTTTTAAATTTTCCAACTCTCTATTTGCAACATTAAATATGCACTTGCTAATCTATCCAACAAAATATAAGATCCTAGAAGGGGCCTTAAACAAAGCATTTCAATTCCTTCATAAGGATTTTTCTCTATTTTTATGTCATTTAATATTTAAAGTGTTTAGATAAACCTTATAAAAATTGTCACTAAATGTTAAAACTTCAAAACCTTGATATTATTATGTTATAAGAAATTATGGGTTGAAGGGTTAATATTTTGGGAGAGCTATCCAAAAGGAGTGGGATTTCTTATGTCTAAAATCTATAGAAAGGTAAAGACGTTTGGTAGCTATTTCGAGGAAGAGTTTTATTTCATTAATAAATTTTGTAATACTTGACTTAGATATTGAAGAAAATTTCATTTCTTTAGTGTTGATGTTATCAACATTTATGGCCCATGTGATAATAGAGTGGAATTGTGGAATCCAAGGAGGATATGTTAGCACATGATTTATTTAAAAGGAGGAAGTTTATTTGAGAGGGGACATAAATTCTACTATTAAGGTAAATAAAGTTGGGAAAGTGCTACTAAAGTGAACCCCTTGGATTTTATTTTTTACTTTTTTTTTGGAATAAGTTGTAGAAGGTATGTTTGGTGGATGTCCAACATGTTAAGCTCATTTCAAAATAGGAATACGAAAATGATTGATGCTAGGTGGAAAATAGACTCGATAGGTACTCGGTATATAATTTCTTATGATAGATCAAATTAGGGTCAAATCTAGGTTAGAGGTTGGTGGAGAATCATGTAATGTCCCCATTTTTGGATGTTTCTATGTTAGAGAGTGGGATGCTTGCCACAGTAGCTATATGAGAATGATAGAAAGTTCAAGAGATATTGAGAGGTTTTATTGGGCCCGACTTGCATCGTTCATCATATTTCATCATCATTATTCATTCCACACAAGTTGTCTTTGGTTTTGTTGCATTCTGACGATTTCCGTAATTTTGAGTTATTATGGGGCATATTTCAATTAAATTCACTAAGGAGGTCATTTTGGGCATAATAATTGAAGAAACCCCTTAGTGCAATAGCTCATCGGAATCAGGAGGAAGAACACTACAAGATAAGATGGCGAGAAGTGACTTTCAGTGGCTAGAGAAGCCATAAGGACAAATAAATAACTTTTTAGAGGAAAAAAAAGTTAATTAATTAATAAAGTGGTTTTATTAAGGAATATTAAAAGGAAAGTAAAAGTCACTTGGAGAGAAAAGATGAACATGGGTATAAAAGAGAGATAGGGGCTTCTATTCTCTCATGATGTTGATTACTATTTTGATGTTTGGCTTCTTAGCTAGAGATCCCATGGTATTTGGGGGTTTTGAGTGAATACAGCCTAGAGATCAACAAGGGAGTGAAATTTTCTCATGTTCTTGATCCAATATTGGCCAAGGAGGTGAAGGATTCATCCCTCACCATTCTAGTTCAGTTATATTTCAGTTTCACAAGTATTTGAGGAAGCAAGTTACAAATTTGGTGTCTTTCTGCGGAGCTAGGGCACATTGTTCATGAGAGAAGAGTTCACAGGATCTTGTGGTGCTTTTATATGGAAGTAATTCCATTTCAGAGTTGTTATATATCTCTAGGGTGATTTTTCTCATTACTTTGTGGAAGGTTTACATGCCATATTCACCATTTCTCTTAGTGGGACATAATTCAAGAGGTGGGCACAATTATATTTGGGGCCATTGATTGAGACGTTTCAGATCTGCATGAAACTTACAAGTGATCACTTTCTATGACCATACATATTCAGATCTAGAGGTTTACATCTTATCTTGGGAGTTTGGAGATCACATATATTTATTTGTGGATTTGGGTGTATTTCCCGAGGGAGAGGGTGCATATGTTCTTAGGGATATGGTTATTTGGAGGTCAGCCAGTTAAGCTACAACCCAAAGACTACTCCTATCATCTTGATACCATCAAATCTATCTTCTATCATAGTTTTGTAAGAGTTTGAGGCCAACATAGAGGAGGTTGTACCATCCTTAGTCTATTCCAACCAGGAAGTCCACATTGTGCTAGAGAAGGAATCACCTACAACAAAGGAGAAGGGTTGGATCTTAGAGATCTTTGGTATTCAGCTTGGGAAGGGTTTTGGAAGCCTATATCTTCATCTTCTATTATATCTTGGAGGCATTATTAGCCACACACACTATTCTTCTCTATGTATTCCAGATCTGCACTATTATTGTATGAGGTAAGCTATATAATTAAATAAACTCAGATATGAGGTATTTGTGGCTATTTCTTGTGTTACTTTGTTGCATTATGTTGTGTATCCATTATTATTATGCTCCTATCATTTATGTACTGCAAAACTAAAATAAACCATCCTAGCGCACTTGAGAAGGAAAACACACAAACTGTTTGACAAAACACCACAACCAAGAAACATAAAAACCTCAAATGTTCCAAGAAAATCAGCTTGGGAACATTACAAATCAAGTCATATTCTAGTTTTTCATTAGTTTGAAAAGGAGCAAAAAAAAGACTGTGCACCTCCAACCCATTTCAAGCTTAACCTTGAATAGTCAGAGTAAAAAGACTTTGTTAATGTATTTAAATTGAAACGGAAACACTATGTTTCTTCCTTAAGACTTGCATAGATCATTTTAGGGGCGAAATTTTGTCAATGGACAAAATTTTAGGATTTAAATTTTTGAAAGACGAATTTCCATTAAACTAGTATTTACAAAAATTTAAATGTTTAACCCGTATATTAAAATTATGACAGATAATTCATCCCCTATAAAATAGTAAAATAGTAAGAAAATCAGTGGGAAAATGGTTAGCCCTCTCGATTTCAGGAACAACTTTCCAATTAGCCCTGATTTTTCAGAATCACGATTTTTTTGTTAATTCCATTGCCCAAATTTCTTGAGGTTTTGGGAATTATTTCTCCCTCATCTTCTTGAATCAGAATTTTATGTAAACCCTTTCACCTACATCTCCTTACATCTCCTCGATTGAAGTCTTTATGGCACCAATTTCTCCCATGACTTTTCTTGAGGGAACAACTTCTCCCAATGCCTATTTCCCATCAATTTTTGGGTTTCATAAAATGTGAATGAGTTTGTTCCTTGTGCATTTTGGACATTGTTACTGCTTCTTGTGCATTTTCCACATTGTTACCTTCAATTTTCATGGTTTCTCCCTTTTCTAATCCATTGATAGCTATAGCATGATATTGACATGCTAAATCTGGTCCATCTCCCACCTACTCCTCCCTCCCATGTTAAGCAATATATCACCTATGTCTCTGCTTATTGTGTTTTTTGTTTAGTTTTGGTTTGCAATGCAAATGCTATTTTATATATGATTAGGTGAATTGTCGATCGAGCGAATATGGTCAATGGTGCGCTTTTCCTTGGCAGAATGAATTCCTGGCTTTATGATGATTATATCCCCAAACCCACTTTACAACTATTATTTTTTTTCATCTCTCTCAAAATTAGATCTCCTTGACAAAATTAGCCCTTGTTTTTTCCATTTTTTGAGGCGATTGGGATTGCATTGATGATGGATTGGATGAATTTTTAACAACCAACATTGTTGTTTAATTGGCGATGAGATTTGACATGAAAAACGTGCAAATATTCATATGGATTAAATACATTGTTGATGGTACTTTTTGTATTGATTGATGGCTTAATATTTATTCTCACTGCACATGCAATCAATATTGATTTATTGAATGTTCTCACTGGGTGCTAGGTCGCATGTCTAATTGATTTTATCATGGCTAGGTTTATGAAATTTTGAATTATAGTTAGCTATGTTTGGAAGAGGATGATCACATGCCAGTTGTAGTCATAAATATTTCTATAGAGGTATGTTGGTTGGCCTATTAAGTATATGCAACATGCTCTTATATTATTTGAAAATGGGCACATTTTATTTTTTGTTATAAATGTTACTATATATCTCAACATGGTTTATGTGTAACAAGATTTAGATGATGAATGAAGTTTTTATATTCTAAGTTATTTTTTTTACCCTTTCATGGTGGAATTTGTAGCCAATCTTGATAATTTGTCCTTTTGAAACGCTTATTTAGACCAAAATTTATTGGTTGAATGTAAAAATAATTCCCATAAGGTCTTTAGATTGACTATAAAAGAGTAATGTAGAGTTAATGCCACTACAGTGGCTACAACCACAATGTTTGGTATGCAAACATAGCCTTTTTCGAATGGGAGGCCAAGATAGAATTTTGTGTAGAAGAGGAGGATAGTTGTCTAGTTGTTGAAACAATTCCAAGGTACCAACATAGATGCATATGACCTTATAAATAATTAATACACACCCACAAAATCTGGCAAAATAGAGGGTGGATAGGGGGAGGTTGAGCATAATTCATATCGATTGTTGTAGCCAATCTAGTAATAGGATAATAAGAGGTTCCATCCCATTGTGAATACCCCAATTGGCATAATCATCATGGCATTGAAGGAGATTTTATAGTTGTAGAAACAATTCCAAGCCACCAACTTAGATGCATCTGACCTTATTACTAACTAACACACACCCACGAAATCTAGCCACATAGAGGATCAATGGTGGGGACGCTGAGTAGAAGGAATATGAGTTTTGTACAATAAAAGTAATATCAATATTACATCCAATCAAGGAATAGGATAATAGTAGGTGCCACCCTACTATGGATGTTCCCATCGGTATAATCATCATGGCATGTAAGGAGATTTTATAGTTGTAGAAAAAATTACAAGGCACCAACATAGTTTCATCTCGAATTATTAATAACTAACACACACCCTTGGAAGCTGGCCACATAGAGGGTCAATGGGGGGGAGGCTGAGCAAAAGGTATATGAGTTATGCACAATCAAAGGAATATCGATCTTGCAACCAATTAAGTATTAGGATAATAGGAGTTTCCACCCCACTGTGGATGCCCACATCAACATAATCATCATGGCATGCAACTAAGGAGATTTTATAGTTGTAGAAATAATTCCAAGGCACCAACATAGATGCATTTGAACTTATTACTAACTAACACAAACATCCATGGAAGCTGGCCACATAGAGGGTTAATGGGGGGGAGGCTGAGCATAAGGCATACGATTTCTGCAAAATCAAAGGAATATTAGTCCTGCAACCAATCAAGTATTAGACTAATAGGAGGTGCAACCTCGCTGTGGATTCCCCCATTGACATAATCATCATGGAATGTAAGGAGATTTTATAGTTTTAGAAACAATTCCAAGGCACCAACATAGACACATTTGACCTTATTATTAACTAACACACACACACCCATTGAAGTTGGCCACATAGATTGTCAATGGGGGGAGGGTGAGCAGAAGGCATATCAATTCTACACGATCAAAGCAATTGTGTGTATGTTTTCATGTTCAGGAAAATAATATAACATTTTTCCTTTTGTTGTTTATCCTCATATTATAGTCAAGAATGCAAGGTATGCATTGCACTCATGATAATATTATACACATTAAATATGTATCCATTGTACTCTTATAAGTACACCCATATAATTGTAGAATTTATAGATTGTACATGTGGCTGCCATTCTTAAGTCTCTATTTCCCATGTGTCTTCTTTTGTCTTCTTGTTTCTATGCTCAATTGCTTTCCACATTTTCAACTATGAACATGATCGTTATCCTCAACATATAAACCACATTATAATACAAGCAAGGTCTTACTAAGTTTAATGAAACCCAATAAAAAAATACAGAAAAACTAATAAAAGTTAGGAGATTAAAAGTGGACACGAAAAGTAAACAAAAAAACATGTGTAGCATTACTTGGATTTGCTTTCTTAGAAATGTGGAAAAGAAATGGTGAAACATTGATTCCAATCCAATAAGGGTTAATCAACTGTTGTCGAATCCTATTGTTGTCCTTTATTTTTTTTTGTGAGATATGTGAGAAGAGGTGAAAAAAGGGTTTCATAAGTGTGTAACAACTTAATATTAATTTCCCTCAATGATTTCAAAATAGGAAATATTATCCTTTGTACACCACTTGATGACAAACTTATTTTATCCATGTCATACATGTGCATGCCCCTCTAGGCACATTTTTGGTCTATGAAACTCATGGAGGTGTAGTAGTGCATTGTGATTTTGTTGTTAAAGAGAAAATGGTCCTCAAAGATGGTGGTATTAGAAGGGAAATTGCAAGTTCCAAAAAGGTTCAACTTGCATGATACAATTGCCATGAAATACGATAGCAATTTTAGCACAAAATTTGTCAAGATGGTGTCATCGAATGGGAGATTTGAATAGGGAATAACAAGGTTGAAAATAATTAAGATTTAAAAACTAGAGTCTGGTTGGAGGAACTTCAATTGAATGTGAAACTTGGTTATTGATTAAAAGTTAAAACTATTGAAATGAATTCTTTAATGCAACAACACGACATAACTTGAGAATCATATTGAGTTAGTAACTTTCCTTGAAGTAATTTGAAAATAATATCGAGCTAGTAGTTTGCCTTGTAGTAATTAAAATGTAAGTTGAAGCATAGATATTGATAAGAATCAATCCAATGGGAATTTGGATACAATAGCATGCCCTAGAGTAATAGTTGGATGCTCTAGTTCCAACCAACAATTGGGTAGTTATGGTAATTTGAATAGAAGTTTATAATTCCACACATGATTTGGGCATATAATGAGAAGATAGTTGCTTTAACTCTTAATGGTTTTTCAAGTTTGTGTCTAGATTCATTAATAAGGACCATGATTTTATCTTGGTTGAGTGACAATACAAAAGGTATTGTTCAATGTGTATTTGTTTGGATATGATTAGAACATATATATATACATTGTTGTGTCTAAGATATTTATTTAGGGCGTTATATTTTAAGATGAAGCCATGTTTTATCATGAAGTTTTTGTATTTTAGACAAGATCTAAAAATAAGCTTTTCTTCGACACGAGCATAATATTATCCCTTGTAAATGTGGCCTTAAAATATGATTTTTCATTAACATAAATTGTAAGCAGTTTCATTAATAGATTTGTATCCATTATCAAGTGTATCCAATAATACAACATGTTAAATGATGATAATTAAGTGGTCTGAAAGTGGGTAATCTTCAATAGTTTTGTGTTTTGTATTTTTAACACCTATTTTAAGTAGACAAGTTTGTAATTTCACTAAACTCCACATGCCAATTTTTGTACTTCCATATATATTCCAACTGATGCATTCACAAAGTGGAAAACAACGAAACACTCACACGAGAAAGTAAAATGCAAGAATATATTATTGCAATTGTACCCACTGTAGACTTTATATCTATTAGAATAAAAAGGAGGGAAAATTGGTGTAACACCCTGTTTCCCCCAATGTGTAAAAATAACTGTATTGGACAAGAACTATGGAAAACTCAAAGATGTGAATGTTTGACTTGACGAACCTTTGTATAAAAGGTCAATGAATGTAAATTATGTTATGAATATGTGTTGCATGACTACTGGGAGGGGGATGTGCTAAAAGAGACCATGATGGCTAATGAGAGGTGGTGGAAGGGACATAGAATGGTTGCGTTAACTTCCACTAAGCCAATACTGTACTGGTTTGTACTTTCTCACACACCAAAGCAGCTCTCTGATCCTGTAATGGATTTCCCATTAGATTGGTAGGTGGGGAGGCTCCTCAAGAGTTAATGAGGGGATGGGGGTGAACTGCCCATCTGTAACATCCCTTAGACCTGACCACGGACGGTGGAATTCACGCCACACACAACCTTGCAAACATAAATTAGCAAGAGAGAAAATGTGGTAAAGGAGAGAGCAGTGTGCGCGATGGGGATCACAAAAAGAGACTGGAGAAACCCTGGAAACACAGGGAGTTCTGAATACCTAGAGAAGGAGAGTAACCTTCGTCTTGGATTATTTTCCTGCATCAGGAGAAGGAGAGTAACCTTCGTCCTTGATTTTTGTTGATCTGGAAGTAGGAGACTGAACCTCAAAGCATCGTGGTCCAGCTCGGGGGTGGCTAGTGGTAAATCCATTTGGAGTCACTGAGCCTACGGTTGGGTGGAAACGAGCACCCCTCTCAGCAGTTATATCACGCCTGGTAGATCTAATAAGTGTTTTATACCTTGTATTTCAAACTGAATATCATGAATACATGCTCATGTTTATATGCCTATAATAATTTCGGTGTAGAATGATTGCCTGGTGTGTTAGACTAGAAATAATGGATGCCTGTGTATGCTTACATGCCATAGTTGGTTTCTGTACAAAGGATTAAGGTTGGGGCATGAATTCACTCCACTGAGAATTTTCTTGTTTGCTTAACTCTCGTAATGTTTCGGGAAGGCTCCTCAAGAGTACTCTTCCTCGGGGATTACCCCATAGACCTTGGAATCGTGTCAAACCTTTACCCAGAGACTCGACTAAGATTTGGGACGATTGCCCAAGAACCGTCTGAAGGTTCATGCGATCTGGGTCTGGAAACCTTATGTAAGGAAGGATAGCTCTCTAAGGTCTCAGAGTTGTGGGAGTTTGAAGTCCCGAGAAGTTGAATTTCGTGATTCAATCTCAAAAGGGATAGCGAGCCCAATTATAGAAAGAAAGAATACCCTATCATTTGGTAGACGAACGATTGGAATCCTTTTGGGAATACCCCAGATCTATTGAGACCGATGGATCTAGAGAAGGAGCATAGGCGTTAACACCTTGACCCTCTCAGCCTTCACATGTAGCGATGAGATCCTGGACCGTAGATCCAAGGATTTGACAGAGCCCTATTGACCGTTGATCTTAGCCTTTGTATAGGCAGGAGAGTAGAATTTCATTGACTTGTGACTTGGAGTGGTCAAGGGTAGGGCTACATGAACTCACGATTCGTGAGATCGCGACGTGATCATGACCGTTGGATCCAAATCACGGGAGAACCGTTGGATCAAAAATTTTGTGGTTATCGCCTATCGGAGGTTCAGAACTTGAGGGAGTTTCCTTTTGATTGTAGGAGTCACGAAGTGCCGAGCGTCGAGGGCTCGTTCAAACACGTGACCCATCTGTAAGTGGGGACCGCATGGTTGACAGGTGGCATAACAACAAGTTCCCAGAGAATTGTGGGAACGGGTGACAGGTGATGGACACATGTCGCCTAGGAAAGAGTCAACCCATTGTTGACTTATCATATATTAGGAACTCACGAAGGAGGAGCATGAGGGCTCAACACTCCAACTCGCAAAGTCGTGAGATGCGAGTAGCACTAGTATTTATCCTAGGAAGCAGGTGACCAGTGGTGGACACATGTCACACTATCAAAGAGTCAATCAACTGTTGACTTATCGTGGCTCAGGGTTTCACAGGATGAAGAAGTTGCATCTTGATCGCTAAGGCCACGAAACACCGAGAGCCGAGGTATTGTTCGACAGGTGGCGGTGACATAGCTCGTGAGCAAAGTATAGTGGGGTTGACAAGTGGCGTGTGCACGTCATTTTGGTAGAGTCCACACAACATTGACCTCTCGCATCTCAGGGATTCACAAAGGAGGAGCACGAGATCTCAACACCTCAACTGGCGAGGTTGCGAGTGGTGCTAGTGTTTGGCCTAGCCTATGGTTACATGTAGTAGGCGCTAGTGAGGAGGGAGCCATACTCATATCGCATCTCAGGTATCGGTGTTTGGAGAAAGGGGAGTCGAGAGTCTTGATTCCCGACTCACGAGTTATGAAAGGCGCTTGCGCTAAGGCCATCTTGTGGTCGTTTAGAGGAAGATAAGGAAAGAGAGGGTCTACGCTAGGCCCCATAGAAGTCTCGAGGATTCTGTTTCTCGAAGAAAAAGACAAAAAATCTAAGTTGTTGTAGTGGGTGTGTGACAAATTGGTATCAGAGCATGGTTACAACACTTGGCCTGCTTGGGCTCATGGATGAGTTGTGCAGAAACTCCATTTGAAGTACTCTTAAAAGGAGTAACCCTCTATCTTAACCCCTTTAGCAAAAGCCAAAGTTAAGAGTGAAAATTCCTATTGTGTGTATGCATTTTAAAAATATGAATTATGCACTGATTGTGAATGAATATAATGTTGACTAACAGTAAGTTTTTTTCTTGCACAACAAGCAGACGATCAACCGCAGGAAACTACAGACGCATAGAATGGTGACGCACCACGAAGTGGGGGATGGATCCCACAATAGATACGAAGAGTTTGATGAAAGGAGAGTGGTAGAGACCCCTCCCGATATAGCTGAGACTATGAGAAGCCTCATGGTCAAACTACAGAGTTGGAAGGCCGACAATGAGAGGTTGATAAAAGAGAAAGAGAAGAAGATAGAAATTAATGCAGTCTTTTTGTAGAGTTTATCCGACATACAAAGACAATTGTAGCATGAACTTGACACCAGTCATGCAGACCGAAAACAAACAAAGAAAAGTCAAATTCCACCTGAGATATAGAAACATGGTCTTTTAAGTGGCCACACTGGGAAGAGCACCTTGAGAAAGGTCCACCCCAGAGATAAGGGACAAGCATCGAACGATTCCTATGGAAAGGAAACTGGCGACTCGGAGGGATATTATAATAGAAAAACTAGTTCTTATTCCCAAAGAAAACAGAAGAAGCAAAATCATTCCAAAAGTAATAATTTTGAAGAATTAAAGAAGGCCAAACCACCCTCTTTCGATGGTGAAATAAAGAAAGGGGAGGAAGTGGAGGCCTGGATGCTTGGACTAAAGAAGTATTTTAGAGTCCATGACTTCTCAGAAAACTTGAAGGCCCGAGTAGCCACTTTTAACTTGAATGGAAAGGCTTCCATTTGGTGGGAATACCTTAAGAATGTAAAAGGCATTCACGAAGAGGACCTATCTTGGGAACGGTTTGAGAAATACTTCAGAAAAAAGTATCTGTCGGAAAAGTATTTTGATGAAAAGACTAAAGAATTCTATGAACTCAAACTGGGGCAACACACCATAGAGGAATATGTTAGCAGATTCCTCGAATCACTGAGGTACGTACCCTATATAAAAGCAGAGAAGGCAAAGGTGCAACGATTCATCGGTGGACTACCTAAGGACTATCAGAAAAGGATTGAGTTTGACGAGCCAAAGACCCTAGAAGACACTATCCGAAAGGCAAGATATTGTTATGAACAACTGGGGCATTGGACAAAGTTTCGGGAAAACTGGAAGCAGAAGAATAGTTTGGGATTCCATAAAAAGGGGTTTAAATCCCCAATATTTAAAAACTATAAAAAGGACTCAACGATGAGCTTCCCAACCCGAAGTGTACACCAGCAGAATTTCCCCTCCTAGAGTGGAAATAAACCTTCTAGATCTACCCCAGGAAATATTGATAACCCAAAGAGAGAACCCTTGAAATGTTGGGGTTGTGGATAAGAACATCTACTGAGGGACTGCCTACACCGACAATAGAACAGTCAAAAAATTTACAACATTCAAGAAGCTACCACCGTCAATGACGTGGCCAAGAGTGTGCCACAAATTTATGTAGCCTTGGATAATAAACAAGCTAACCACCAAGCTTCAGTGGTGGAGATGGAAGGTATGATCACCAACCATCTAGTGTCTATTCTAATTGAACCTAGTTCAAATTTGAGTTATATAGCTCCTAAGGCTGTTGATAAGTGTAAATTATAGCCACATAAACATGCCAAGCCATGGTTGGTACAGTTAGCCACTGGCACCAAAAGAAAGGTATCGGACATCATACCAGCTTGCCAATTCACTATGGGTGAATTCCCCACCCAAGAAACCCTTAACATACTACCCCTAGGATCATATGACCTGTTGATTGGAATGGACTGGCTAGCCACATATAAAACCATACTGGACTATTACCATAAAACTTTAGAATGTGTAGGTGAAGAAGGAAGAAGGATAACCCTTCAAGGGATCCAAAAACCTGTCTCAGTGAGATGAATATCAGCCCTTCAAATGAGAAAGTATTGCAGAAAGGGATGTCTACTTTATGCGATATAGGTGTTGAAATCAGTTGAAGATGACAAACCAAGCATCGAAGACCACCCCACACTAAGAGAATATAGAGATGTATTTCTGGAAGAGGTATCGGGTCTACCTCTAATAAGGGACATAGACTTCTCGATAGAACTAGCACCGGGAGCAGTGCCAGTGTCTAGGACACCCTACAGGATGAGCACACCGGAGCTAGTTGAGCTTAAATTACAACTAAAAGAAATGATGGACAAAGGCTATATCCGGCCCAGCATGTCTCCATGGGGAGCACCAGTTCTTTTTGTAAAGAAGAAATATGGTACCCTCCGACTATGCATAGATTATAGGAAACTAAACAAGGTAACCATAAAGAACAAGTACCCCTTACCCAGGATCGATGACCTATTCGATCAATTGGGAAGTGCTTCCATCTTCTCAAAGATTGACTTGAGATCTAGATACCATCAAGCCCAAATCAAGGGTGAAGACATCCACAAAACTGCCTTCAGGACGAGATATGGTCACTATGAGTTTGTGGTAGTACCATTCGGATTAACCAATGCCCCTGCCACTTTTATGTGCTTGATGAACAATGTGATCAGCAAATTCCTAGACAAATTTGTACTAGTTTTTATTGACGATATATTAATTTACTCCAAGAATAGAGAGGAACATGAGGAACATCTTAGACTTGTACTTCAAGTGTTAAGAGAACATCAGCTCTATGCCAAATTCAGCAAGTGCGACTTTTTCCAGAAGGAAATACATTACTTGGGCCATGTCATATCTGAATAAGGAGTAGCAGTAGACCCTGACAAGACCAGGTCTATCATGGAGTGGCCTACCCCAAAGGACATTTCAGGTATCAGATCCTTTATGGGCTTAGCGGGATACTATAGGAGATTTATAAAAGGATTCTCCAAGATTGGTTGTCCAATCACTTCCCTCCAAAAGAAGGGAGCTAAATTCACGTGGAAATAAGAATGTGAAGAAAGATTTCAATCCCTAAAACATCTACTGACTCACGCACCCGTGTTGAATATCGTCGATCCCAAATCTGACTTCCTCGTGTGCACAGATGCCTACAAGGAAGGGCTCGGAGGAGTCCTTATGCAAGGATGAAGTGTAGTCTGCTATGAATCCCGAAAATTGAATGAGCACGAAGTCAACTATCTGACCCACGATCTAGAGCTGGTCGCCATAGTGCACGCCTTTAAAATGTGGAGGAATTACCTCCTGGGAAGAAAATTTCTACTTATGATAGACCAGTGTGGATTGCGATATCTATTTGACCAACCAAAACTCAATGCTAGAAAAGCTAGGTGGATGGACCTTCTTAGTGAGTTTGATTTCAAAATCAAACATATCAAGGGAAAGGAAAATAAGGTGGTTGACGCCCTTAGCAAAAGTATGAAAACAATTCATCTAGTGGTGAGCACCTGTGAGACAAATGTCAAGGAAAGAGTCAGGAATGCACAAGAAACAAACACATTCTTCCAGACCATGACCTCATACCTGGAGCAAGAACCCACAGGAATAAAGCATGAAGGCTACCAGATGATAGATGGAGGTCTGCTGACTTATAAAAATAGATTGTATATTCTAGAATGTGGTGACTTGAAGAGGTTCATAATGGATGAACTACATAAAAGACCATATAGTGGTCATCCCGGATACCAGAACATGATCACAGCCACCAAGAAAAAATTCTACTGTCTTGGATTGAAGAAATACATAGCTGAGTACTTATCCAAATGCATAGAATGCCAACAGGTTAAAGCAGAACACCAACACCCAACAAGTTTATTAAAACCTCTAACAATCCCAGAATGGAAGTGGGAAACCATTTCCATGGACCTCATCACCGGATTACCAACATTGACCAAACATAATGACGCCATCATGGTAGTGGTGGATAAATTGAGCAAGTATGCCCATTTTATCCCCGTCAAATCGACTTGCAAGGCAATAGATATCGCAAGCATATTCATAAAGGAGATATTCAGACTACATGGTATGCCTAAAGAGATCGTGTTTGACCGATACACGAAATTTACTTCCAACTTTTGGAAATCCTTGATAGCTGGTCTAGAGACCAAATTATTGTTTAGCACCACCTATCATCCTCAAACCGATGGACAGATGGAAAGAGTGAGCCAAATATTGGAAGACATGATAAAAATGCATGTAATGCATCAACCTAAGAAGTGGGAAGATTTCCTGCCACTAGTGGAATTCTCCTACAACAATGGCTACCAGGAATTCCTGAAGATGAGCCCTTTTGAAGTCCTCTATGGTAGACCATGCAATACTCCAGTCAGTTGGAGTAATCCCATGAACAGAGTTACTATTGGACCCGACATGTTGAAAGAAATGGAACAACAAGTGACTCAGATAAAACAAAATCTAAAGGTCGCTAAAAATAGACAGAAAAGTTATGCCGACCGAAAGAGAACTCTGAGAGAATTTAAGACAGGAGACCACGTATATCTCATAGTTAGGCCCAGGAAGAGTTCCCTGAGGATGGGAGCTTGTGCCAAGTTGGCACCTTAGTATTGTGGACCCTTTGAAGTTCTAGATAGAGTGGTGCCTGTAGCCTATAGGATAGCACTTCCTCCCACAGTAAAAGCACATAATGTTTTCCATGTTTCATTATTGAAGAGATATGTACATGATTTTAATCATATAATTGATTGGTATGTGATCCAGGTGGAACCGAAGGGAGAATTCCTGCCAGAACCTCAATGCATACCGGACAGAAAGTAAACCCCACTCAGGAACCGAACCATTGCACAGGTCAAGGTGCAATGGAAATATTTTGGCCTAGATGAGGCTTCGTGGGAAATGGAAGATGCCATGAAACATGCATATATGATTTTGTTTACTTCTGAACATACACATCATATTGATAGATAGAACATCGAGGATGATGTTCCTTTAAGGGGGAGGGAATTGTAACACCCTATTTCCCCCAGTCTGTAAAAATAACTATATTGGCCAAGAACTATGGCAAACTCAAAGATGTTCTAGGAAGGCTCCTCAAGAGTACTCTTCCCCAGGGATTACCCCATAAACCTTGGAACCATGCCGAACCTTTACTCAGAGACTCGACTAAGATTTGGGACGATTGCCCAAGAACCCGTTGATGGGCGAAATTGACCGCTCGTCAACTAGAGGAGTGAATCCGGTCTGGGGTTGTCTATTTAACCCAATCCATTTGGATTAATCCACTCCAATGGTTTTAGTGGCTCCGTTGGCCAATCTAAGTCCTAAGAAAGTGAAAAATGAAACTAAAGAAGATAAAATAACTTGATAAATAACACTCGCTGAAAACTATATACAGATCTAATATATATTTATAGTTTGCTAACTAATATTTATAAAATAGCTCTACTTATTATATGTACAATATATACAAATGGTTATATCTTTAATATATGTATAACATTTATAGAATGCAAATTTTGATCTAAATTTGTGAAAATCAAATATGGATTGATTTATTTAATGACAACAAAACTATCATTCAGTCTTTTTTATTTTTTATTTTATAATGTTTATACACAAGAAATGAAATAGAAAACTGTCTAATTGAAAACATAGATGAACAGTAAAATGTGTTTAGAGTACATGAAATTTCTATATTAATTAAACTAATAAAATAAAACTAACAAACTAACCTGTAGTCGCATCTCGTGTTTGTCCTGTGTACAGTATCCAATTTCGTTGTTTGATGAGGTAAACTGCAACAGATCTTACAAATGCTTCTCGTAAAAGTGAAACAATAATGATTGAATGCAAATGACAGAACATATAAGAAATGTAGTAACAACAATTTTATAATTTCACAAATGGCCACATTGAGATAAATCCTGCTGTGAAAGTTTGTGTATAAATGTTCAATGAATAAAGAAGATAAATCTTATTAAAAATATTTCTGTGGTTGGAGTTTTCATGATTGGTCGGAAAAGCCACAGTTTGGTCAATAGAGTGTCGATGTTTCGGATCCAAATCAGGATCCATCTTCAGGACAATGAGCCTGGGTTTAGATAATGAGAAGATTTGTTTTTAAATACTGGAAATTGGCGTGAAAACTAAGTGTCGGCTAGGTTGTTTTGGTAAAAATTCTTTTTAATTATTTATTATGTGTGATTTAATTAGAGTTTTTGTTATTTGGTAAAAAATCCTTTTCTTTATTATTTAATTAGGGTTTTGTTTAATTGTTTTGAAATTATTAAATTATTATTAATTCAAACATTAATAAACTTTGAATTAATAATAATTTAATAATTTCAAAGTTTATTAATGTTTGTTAAATTGAATTAGGGTTTCAAAGTTTATTAATGTTTATTAATAAACATTAATGTTTATTAATAAACATTAATGTTTATTAATAAACATTAATTTTTATTAATAAACATTAATGTTTATTAATGTTTACTGTATGTGATATATGGGACATAAAACATGGATATCATATATCACATATAGAATAATTACTGTATGTGATATATGGGACATAAAACATGGATATCATATAAATTTCATCATATCAATCTGCAATAAACCACAATATCTAAAGTAGTCACAATCTAATTACAAATCGAAATGATCATAACTTGAATAAAAACATGATATATAGAAGCTAAAGCTATGCAAATATCAACTTCTATTCAAGTCTGTGAATCATAAATCCATAGTTTTTTGCCTCCAGGCAGTGATGATCTCCATTTTACAAAGCAACACATTTATATAGGTTACAAGAACAAAATGTTTCCTATTGATAACATCTAATTTGTTCCAAAAAATGTGGGGGATGCAACCTCCCAGATTCTACTTGATACCAAAAACTAACAGCCTATTCTAAAAAACACAAAGATAGTATGCTGAGAGATGCCAACAGTGCTT
>ML811389.1:91637-130795 GCA_009831015.1 Picea engelmannii | reverse complement strand
AGGTGGGGAATTTTCCATTTGACTTGTAGGTTCATTACTGAGTTTGATTCCAGGGAAATCGGGATTGTCCTTTAGACACGGTGGAAGGTTTGTAACATAATCATAGAGTTTATCAAAGCAAATTCCATATGAATATGGATATTCTTCGGCCAGGAATCTTTCAATTTCCAAATCGGAATCCTCACTTAACACAATTGTGTTTTAGTTTGCATAGGGCTTGGGTTTATTTCTGGCACATCGTGAAACCCAACGGGCGACCCTTTTACTCTTATAATTGATATCAACGTTGCCTTTACACTTTTTTCTTGTGGATTTTTTAACAGTCTTAACACCACCCTTAGGATACAAATCTGGTAGAGTGTCGGGTTGGGTAGTGTCAGGATAGGTCGAGGGTTCCAAATTAGAAATAGGATCACAAGGAAATTGTGAAGGAGGAGAGATGGTAGGCTTCACGAGGGTTTCTGTGACGAAAGCCTTGTCAACCTGTCCCAACTCACTGCTACCAAAACCATTTCATAACAGAAAAGCATCCCAACAATCATTGTGTAATTTCAATTGATCTATAATAATAATCTTGATCAAACGATGGTGGAACAAACTAGAATCAGAATTCAGCCTTTTAAAACGCTTTTCCATTTTGTATAGACTTCGAAGGAGAAAATAGGGCATGTTCAGGGGGAAATCGATAAAACTCATGAGAAATCACAAGTGATACAAGAAAAACAACCCATATCTCCCCTCACAGGTAACGAACTGTTTCACAATAGCTAATAGATCATGCCATCTAGGTTTTAAAGCTGAGATAGGCATACCTCGGTCGCAGTTGGTAATCCTCCTTGAGGTGAACAACAATGACCAGGGAACCTCTTCAACCTTTGAGTTTTTGAACCATTTTTGTCCCAAAACTGGTAGATCGGTGGCTTGGCTAATAAAATATTCATTTAACTCAAGCTGGACATCTCCTATTTTTTCTCTGCAACCGTCAAATGTCAACGCAAATTCTTGAGAAACTCTTAAATTAAAACCCTCAAACTTTTCAACAAACACACGCCAACCATTCCTTTCTAAGTCATCTCTGTCATTGTCAAATGATAACAATGTCTGGACACCATTGGGCTCAATCCTCACCACATGAGCCATGGCTAACAACAAGGAATTAACACGGGATTCGGAGGTAGGGTTTGATAGAATAAACACAGAGCCATCGCCCTAAGTTTCCTCAATGTAATGCAAAGACAGCTCAAAATGGTAGGTAGGAGCATTAATTACCATGCGTGTGAGAGAGGTCGTGTAGATCAAGGCCATGCAAAACCATAATACCATGTTGTACTTGGAATGACACCTCGGCATAATGGTACGCACAACGATCAAAACAGTTGAAAAAAATAGTATGCACATCCACGACTCGACCACCAAGATTAATATATCAAATAAACAATTGAACCATTAAACTTTTTTATAAATCAAAAACCCAATGACATTAGTCGAATGTTAAATGAGTGGAGGTTTTATACTCATGTAACCAAGGCGTGTTTAAGACCAAGGGATTATAACTAGGAAAACAATCATGTTCATAACGAAATACGACAATTCGACAATAGACCATATGAACATTAACCCTTTAATAAAAAAGAATGAAATCAAGTATGAATTCCAACTGTGAGTTTTCATGCTTACAGTCATGAAAACAAAAATCAAAAAGCAGGTATGTAGAAAAAGACCAGTGATAAGTGTCGTTTAATGAGAAAGGTTGTGATGAGTAATGAGAATTTAAATACCCTGTGTAGGCAGCTTGTAAAAATAGAAATTATATTATTTGCTGCCAACAATGGCGACACACTGGTAGAAGCAGTTATCTCTGCCAAACGAATGAGTCCAGATTAGGATAATCGGAAAAAAAATTCAAATTGAAAACAACTAAGAAGTTGTTCGAACATCATTATCAATTATAAAACATTCCAGTTTCAAATTACTGTTATTTTAAAAGACAAAAACTGATGACAATCTTGACAAAAGAGAGTCACGATATTAAAGTTAAAATCTTCAATACTGTTGACAGAGCCACTGCTGCCAGCAGGCGTCCATAGCCTCGACAGGGATGCCATTTAACCCACTCCAATATTTGTATCCTACCAAGAAGTTCCAGATCAAAACGAAGGACATTTAAGGTCAAAAGATTCCATATCTGAGAATTTTCATATACCTAACATTGCTTCGCTACCAGCAGGCCTGTTTAGTACCCCGACGAAGTTATCTTGGCATCATGCATGCATTTACCCGCTACCAGCAGACCTGTTCAGTATCACGGCGGGTTTACAAGCACTTCCCACAACTCTCTGAAGGTTTATTTAGTTATAAAGATATTTAATAGAGCGGGGTGACGCTGAAAATCCTGTTTTTTGGACATATCTTATTAAATTACAGACCTTGAGGAAATTTTTTCAACTGTCCTTCATTAAGATCTAGAGATAGTTTGTTAATAAAACTGACTTTCGAGGGCATGGAGACATCTCTGAGTTGTTCTCTTAAGGAACAGGGACAGCGTAAGAAGAATTTTTTATGGATGATCGTGAATAGTTTTAGTTACAGATTGAAATCAAGAAACACTTTTCAAACAACAAGTTTTCTTTAACATGGTTGCAAACTTCAGAAAAATATCATAATTGATGCTTAAACAACCTTCAGTAGTCATTTTAGAGGGGAAAATTTTCTATTCTCTTTGCATGAACTAGGTCATGGTGCAGGTATGTGCGTCTCAAAAAGAAAAACTAGTAAGCATAAGGGAAAAATCAAAACAAACCAGCAAAGAAAAACAAAAAGCAAGAAAAATATATATATATATATTTACACAGTGTACATGGGAGTGTTATCAAGCGAAGTACTTTTTTAGAGCTTGGCCATTCACCAAATAGGTGTCTGGCTGTCCCTCCAAATTCTGTAATCGGAAGGAACTAGGACCCAATTTCTCAGCAATTAAGAATGGTCCTAGCTACAAGTTTTGAAATTTTGTATGCTCTCGTTTTCCCTCATGCAGTTTGTCCCATTTTAGGACAAGGTCACCTACCTCAAAATTTCTGTCAGAGGCAGAATTGGAATCAAACCAGCTTTTAACAATGAGTTGATGTTGATCCAGTTTCCGTTTCACTTGAGCCCTCACTTCTTCTAATTTTAACAAAGCATTAATTCGATTTTCCAAAGGGGGACAATCCTCTTCTTGTATTTTCTGCGATAGCTACAGAGGGAAGGAGGACATGTGGTGGAAGAATCGCCTCTCTACCATAAATGAGAAAGAAAGGTGAGTTACCCACAACATTTTTTAGAGTCACTCTATCAACCCAGATTGCGTTTAATAGTGCGTTATGCCAATTTTTATGGTTTTCAGAGACCGTTCTCTTGATAATTTTGATCAGATTTTTATTAGTCGATTCTGCCAACCCATTGCCTTGGGGGTAATAGCTGGCAAAATACTTTAATTTAATTCCCTTTTCTAGAGAGAAATCACTCATCTCAAGAGACGAAAAATAAGAAGCATTATCAAATACCAGACAGTCAGGGATACCGAAATGAGTAATAATATTCGAATTCAAAAAAGATATTACCTGGTTGGTATTTACAGATTTTAATGGAGCATCCTTGGACCACCTGGTGAAGTAATCTATGGTTGTTATGATATAATTATGCTGCTGTGAGGATGGAAGATTGATTGGACCTATAATATCTAGACTCCACTGCTGAAAAGGGGAGTCTACTAAAACTGGTTGCAGAGGGAAGGCTCATTTCTGTATCCGTCCAGATGCTTTTTGACAAATTACACACTTGCGACACAAAGCATGAGCATCTTTAAAAAGTGTAGGCCAGTAGTAACCTACTCTTAATACTTTATGGGAAGTGGTATCTCCACCAAAATTCCCACCAGCTTCTCCTGTGTGCAATTCCAATAAGACCTTTTCTGCTTCATCTTTCTCAAGACAGCGCATTAGTACTCCATCAAAATTTTGACGAAATAGAATACCATTAATCAACTGAAAGGAAGCAGATTTTAATCTAAGTTCTCTTCTTTTTGTGGGATCCAGGTGATGGGGAGCTGACCCATGTTCAAGACAAAATTTTATATCATCATACTAGGGACTAACAGGGTTCTGTGCATAGCAGATTCGATTTTGATAGTGTTGTCCTGGATTTGACATATCATTTTCCTCTTGTTGTTCTACAGCTAAGTCAGCGACTAACTTGCATAACCCTTGACCTCTTACTATTTGTGCTAGGATGATTTCTATGTCATGCTCTTGAAAGGATGTGACCCAGTTTGCCCTTTTTTCGCCTAGTTCTTTCTGTACAAACAAATTTCTGACAGTCGGGTAAGGGACAATGATTTTCGTCCTAGATTTCAAAAGATAAGATCGAAAGTGTTTTATTGCTTTGAAAACAGCATAGGATTGTTAATATACTGTTGGGTAATTAAGTTCTGCCCCTTTGAAGGCTGAACTCATAAAGGAAATTGGGAGTTCATTGTTTTCAGCGTTCTTTTGAGTTAGGACAACGACGTAAGAACGGTCAGAAGTGAATGTGTAGAGGGTGAAGTCTTGCGAAAAATTCGGGGCTCATTAGAGAAGGAGCGTCTATTATGGCCTTTGTTATTGAATTAAAAGCCCGATTTTATAAAGGTCCCCAATGGTATTGTACGTCCTTTTTTATTAGGTTTTGTAATGGTCTCACCATTTATGAAAAGCTGGGGACGAATCTCCTAACAAATTTTATCTGACCTAAGAAATATTGCGTAGACTTTTTTGATGAGGGAGGGGGGAGTTTTGAAATAACTTGAGTTCTTTCAGGGTCAATAATCATCCCTTCGCTTAATACAATAAATCCTAAGAGTTTACCTTGTTCTACTGTGAAGATAGATTTTTTAGGATTCAAAGAAATGTCGTACTTACAACATCGTTGTAGAACGGATCTTAAATGAGCTAGATGATCTTCTTTGTTTTTCGAGAAGACAGTAACGTCATCCAGTTAAACTATGACAGACTGGTTGATTAAGCCTCAGAAAGCGACAATTGGTCATTGGAGTTCTTGAAAATGGTGTAATCTTCACTTTTGGCCATGACTGACCCTATCTTCTGCCATTAATTACACTTCTATTTTTGGTTAAGGCTTACATTTTCTCCTGTGGAAGCACCCTACCTTTGGATTTGGGCATTTATAGATCCACTCTTATTTGTAATCCATTCAGTCATGTTATTGTATTTCATTCTTATCATAGTGATTTTCCTAAGGGCACCCTCAAGAGTTGAGCTTTCTTTTGTTCATGGGTTTCTTTCTCTTTCCAGTGCACTTGTGCTAGGGTTATTATTTCTCTCTCTATGATTGTGTCCCTTTTGGATAATTTCTCTTCAAGAGTTGGGGTGCCTTAATTTTGGTTTATTCTCTTTATTCTAGAGTTAGGGTTTGTGTTAGTTTCATTTGATTCTCTATATCACTTTTGAAGCTCAACATGGTATCAGAGTGGGTTTGAACTTCACTTACTGAATTCAATAGTCAATCCAAATATTTTTGTCTAGTGGCATCGCCCAGGTGTTGTGGTGCTACGGTTTTTGGATCATCTCTTTTTAGGGTTTTATAGGGTTTAAACCTTCCTTCAAGGGCTTGTTGCAAGAATTGATCCAAATATTTTTCGCTAGTGTCATTGCTCAAGGATTTTTGCAACTATTGAACTAAGGTATTTGGGTCATCTCTTTTTCGAGGCTTACCTATTTTTTTCTTAAGGTTTTAACCCTCCTCCAAGGATATCACATTTTCTAGGGTTTCTTAGGTTTTAAACCCTCATTCAAGGCCATCACTCTCTTAATTTTTTTTGCAACAAGAGGTGGCACATTGTAGGTTATTTTTTGGATGAATGAAGTTGGTACCTCTCTTTCTCTTTGGCCTATCAATGTGAGCTTCTAAAGACTCTACAAAGGCTTATTTTTTTCGTTGTTATTGAACATGATGGAATCATCTTACAATTCACATATGGTTGTGCACTATGTATATGGTCCTTGCCTCTTCACTTATTAAAAACAACAGAGTGGAGATAAAAGTGATAATTGGTGATAGTGATGAAGTTTCTACCATAGTTTTTCAAATCGGAACCAGACATAAAATTGATCACCTATCAACTTGGACATTGAACCAGAACCGGATCAACTCAGACCGGCTTGATTTCAATGACTTGGTTCAATAAAAAATACATTAAATAATTAAAATTTTAATGAAATTTTTTATTTTAAAGCTTTCAAACCATGATTCCAAACCATTATAGACAAAATATGCAAAATTTTCTCATCTATATGCCATGTAAGGGTCTATATATCATAATGACACTGAGAGAAATACATATCAACAACAAAATACATAATTAGTAAGGCACGTGCATTTCATATCATATTCAATTACTTGTCTTCAGGTTTTGTATGTAAATAGGTCTGGTCATATAACAATGTCGTTGTTTCCATAGAAAAATAAGTAGATTTCAGAAAACCTGGTGATTTTGGGAATTAAAATCATGTCCAAACAATCATGATGAATTTAGGATTGATCAGGTCAAGCAGAGAAAGGATGATCTTGTTATGTGTGAAGCTGAAAATGATTATGAATATAGGCTTGACCATAATATCTGAGGAATTTGACCATGATAGATTCATGGGTATTCATAAATTAAACCATGGTGAGGTTAGTTTCATGTTGAACTATGATTTTTATGGATTTGAAGACAGTTCTAAACCTACAACATATCCACCTCCCAAAACAAACACAAAAAATTCTTAATGCTTTCTACAAGTTTTGATTCTTTTGAAAAACAACTAGAAGTAATTGTGTTACAAGAATTGCAAGTGTTGGGAAGACTTCTGATTGATATTTCTAACAAGAAAAAGGGGACTCATTTTCCTTCGTCTGATTTTGTCAATCTAAAAAATGGAAAGAGTGTCTTATTTATATTTTCCCCTTCAAGAAGAGTTAATGTTAAAAGGATCTCTGGTGGTCATTGTGAAAGGCATTTTTCTACTCACAAAATTCTTAGCATCTTAAAAGGAAAGAAAAGTGGTTATTCAGTCTTTGGCATCCAATGGTAGAATATTCCTGGGATAAGGATGTAGAAAAGAACATGGGAAGAAAGTAATGAGCATTGGCMAAGAAGAGCTAGAAGTAGAAGTGTGAATGGAAACAATTTAAAATTTATTATTTCAATATATTTTGAAGTTCCTCGTTCTTATTTTCGAGAGGAAATGATCCCGAAAATATGATACATTGTTTTACTTTTTGTTACCACGTGCACTCCTTGGTTTTTTAGGCTCTGAGCATGCTCTGGTAGCTCATATTCTAAGTTTTCTCACAAATTGCATTTTTTTTTAAAAGCACAAAGAAATTTGTCTAAATTCAGAAGGAAAAATTGTAAGGAAAAGTTGTCACTCAAAGGTATCACAGTCCTTGATTATGTTTGGTTGTAAGGTTTTGATTGCAATACATCTGATAGAGCCAATGAACACAACAATTTTCATGGGATGGGATATTCGAGGATTGTGGACCAGTTCTCGACAAATAGTTAAGAATATGATATGAAATGCAACAACAAGTGTCCTCACATTAAATGAACTGTCCTCGAATTCTGTAAGTAAACATGTCTCCTCATATAACAACATTTTTTTCCATAGAAACACAAGTAGATTTCCATCCACCTGGTGATTATGGGAATGAAAATCATGTCCAGAAAATCATTGATAAATTGGTATGAAAAGCATGTCCAAACAATTTGACCGATCGAGCAAGCACAAAACCAACCAGTTCGACTGGTTTGGTATCAAATTGACTTCGACTCGGCTAGTTTGATACCAAACCAAGTATCCATCTGGGTTGAAGGCTAGTTTTATTCCTCTAGTCATTCGCTCGATCAGTTAGGTAGTTGTATAAAAAACCATTCTAATTTTAAAAACTAAGGTTCCTATTTAGCGTGGTAGCATATTTTCCATTGCTTCTCAGAGATAATTTTCCTATAGATGATTCTCAACATGTTTTAGCGGTTCTCTCTCCTTCACATTATGATGTTGATACACCTAGAGTAACTAGGCACATCGATGTTGATGAGGATGACCTTATGATGACTCATCTGGTTCCCATATTGTAGAAATATCTATTTTTATGTCTCCACTAGTGGTCATTTTTACATGGAGAAACAACTAGCACAAAGAAGAAGTAAAAGAGTTCCTCTTTCTAAATAAAAGATGAAAATAGGAATCACAAGGGAGGACTGTATGTAGCTACAAGACAATATACAACCACCTCTACAGCATTCGAAATAACATCACATAATGTGCATAATTATATCACATATCCTATCTTTTTTTTTTTACAATTCCCTCGAAATTTTCCTTTAGTTGATTTTAGACCAGGTTCTTCTATGATTGGTCATGTAAGTGGCCATGACTAACGCTTAATGCAGTTATGTTTTATCTTTCACTCCAACATGATTGACTAAGGAGAATTTGTGGATGAGGGGGGTCATTTGTCAAATGATTTTAAGTAAAATAATGTCTGAGAGTTGTCTCTAAGTTGTTGAGTTGTCTCTAAGAAGACGCAAAAGTGGATCCTGTGGATGTTTACACACAATCTGCAAATTTATGGGTTATGCCATAACTCATTCTTTTATATCCTCCATCATAAGGCATATGAATTATATGAGATATTAACCAAGCCATGATATGGTGACAAGGAAGACCACTTATTTACAAAATTTGTGACTCGTGTCAGGTCTATAATCACAATTTAGAGGAGTTTAAGTCCAAGGAGGGATCTTCGCCTCCTCCAAAACCAATTAAGGGAGAAAAAGGAGAAGCCCTAATGGCCAAAATTTCTCCATTGGAAAAATTTGAAAATAAGGACGCCTGTCAATTTGTTTTGACATAATTCCAATGGAGTAGTTGCAAAAATTTTTATAGGTAGGGTTGAAAATACACAAATGAGGCATTGGAATTAAGACCACACTCCCTCTTACATAAAGTCAATTTGGGTGATGTTGGGTACTTTTAAAACCAAGACACTCTTGATGGACTATCTAGTAATTCTATGGGCCATGACATTTTTTTCTTGGGTAAGGAGGAAGGTGTGGATTTCCCAATTTTCTTTTCAACAATCCAATCCAAGGCATACACTAGTGTTGTATAAGTTGGTTCATTAAAAATTCAAAGTGTCTTTAGCTACTTTGACTCACATTTCAATTTAAGTTAATTTCCAAAAATATCTTTAGGATTTTGAACATTTGAAATTCTACAGGAGTAGTTCAAGTCCCATGGCAATAACAAATTGATATGTAGATATGGAGATGAGGGAACTTGAAATTTAATTCAGCTTTGGTGATGAGCATGTCTAATAACGCATCTTGAATACCAATGATTCTACTTTCTAGCTCTCAATTGTCTTGAATACCACTTATATGTGTTCTATTTATAGTGGAAAAGATATCAACAATTTAAGTTACTCCGTCAGTGTAACATACCCAACCACCCATATGCTAGGCATACTACTTCAAAAATTATTTCAAAATTTGATAATATTTAATCTGAAAAGAAGCATGAAATACTCACATGCATTAATCCATATTCATGCTAAAACATAAAATAAATGAACAGTGTTGGGCCCGAGATATGATCATCCTCATGATGTTATTATACACTTTTTTCCATATGTACATATGCGTTTTTTTATCTTTCAAAGGAGATTTTTGAAGAATTTTATGGTAAAATGATACAATCGACATCAAGTACGTATAATTCGTGTTTTGTGATTCAATAAAGTTAAATTTATCATATTTTATGGTTTCCAAGAGTTAATTCATGTTTTTCTGTTATTACAGGGAAAAACGCACCATGTTTCTTGGTCCGACACTTGTTCCGACACTTGATCCATCACTCGTTCTGGCACTTGATCTGACACTCGTTCTAGCACCTAGTATTGCAAAAAAACGTAAGGCAAGTTGGCGGTTATGGTATTGGTGGCCAATGGTGGACAAATCGATCACATGGGTTTTGTTTTTCATCGCCCCCTCCAACTACTAATCTCGAGAGAAATCGATTTTAGTGGTCCAAAGAGGGTGATTATTGGTTGCCTCTATTTTGTTAGTTATGGCCTCATTTAATGTAATTTGCCGAATTTAGAGGTGGTTCGACCCTCCTGTGGTCGACCACTTGGGTTGTAAACTTATAAATATCGATAGGATGATCATTAGATTGTTAACCAAGTAGCATAAGCATTAGAATTGCCAGAAAAACAATTTTTCTCTGTTTCTAGTTTTACATTGCTAGAATAGTGCAAAAACTGTGTTTTTGGATTTTTATGGTGAATTTGGCTTACTGAGCTCGTGGTGTTCTTTTAGAGAGTGACCATGACTTTATGGGGGGCCATCAACAATCTGGTAGTTGTCTTCACGTCTATTTTGCATTTTTCTAATTTAAATTGTCTTTTTATTTTCCTGTGCATGTATATTTTTATTTAATTAATTAGTTTGTTGTAGCTTACTGTTTTACTTCTTTTTGCAGGTTAGATGATGATTTGTGATAGTATGTGTTGATTTGATATATTAGGAACATGATTGCAAGTCTCTTTATTAATTCCGTGTGCAATTAAAAAGTCTCTCTCTCATTATACTAACCCCGCATGTAGTTAGATGATAAATTGTGCTTTCTTTTATATTTTTACAGTCAAGCCTAGAACAGATTTTTAATTAGAGTAGAGCGTAGTTTTAATTTGAGTTTATTCTAACAAAGATTGATGGATGGATAGATTTGCTTCCAGTTTTTGAATCATAGCTTGCTTACTTCAGTTTTAGATAGATTTTACTTGCTTAGTTATTGGTTAAATGTAATTGTCAATTCACTTTTTAGTATCATGTTTTTAATTTCTGTTTTCAGTCATTTTCTTATCATAGCTTGAATGATTAAACTAGACATAGTATAGTTTCCTTTCATGCAATTCCCTTTCATAGATTAAGATGCAATTGAATTTCTTAATTAGATAATGATGATATCATCATGATGTTGATGGATTATACATGAATATGCATGGTATTTAACATTACTTTTATCATGTCTAAGTTTTCATTGGACTATTTACTTCACACCTTTCATTTTGCCATTGAAATTAGTATTGAGCTTATACCATTAGAACTGTACTTTGTGATTAAGTGTCATAGAGATATCATCCGTCACCATCAAAGGCATTCACACAACCACCAACATTATGTTTGAGTGTTTCATAGGTTAAAGTTAGTTTCTTGCTTTCATAAGTTAGAAGAGATAGTTTCTTGTTTTCATAAGTTTAGTTGGTAGTCTTTCTTGCTTTCAATAGAATAGATTTCCTTTCATGCATTGCATTGAGCATTTAAATTTCCTTTCACGCAAGAGAAATATTTTTGCATTAGGCATTTAGTTCACTTGCCTCTTAGGCTAGGTAGTTGTTCAATGAGAAGTCTTTGCTTACTTGTCTTTTGTTTTAGTAGGTTAGTTAGGTACTTTTTCTTTCTTGTCTATTTGCTTTAATAGGTTAGATAGGTGTTTTTTCTTACTTTCTTATTTATTTGCTTTCATAGGATAGTTTCTCATTGAATATAGGTTGTCAAGTTAAAGAAGTTTGCTTTCATCATTTGCTTAGTATGCTTAGTAGTTTACCTTTTCTTACTATCATGAACTAGTTTGTTTTACATAGAGTTTTCACTTGCTTTCTTAGGAACGATCCATCGATCCTTGGCCCAAAAGTACTTAGGTTACCTAGTTTCATTTGGTTTAGTAGGGTTTTCTCATTAGATAGCTTTGCTTGAGTAGATTAGCCTTATATAGTTGCTTTCCGTAGTTAGACTATATTCCTACCAGCCTTTTACCTTTGGCATATATTTTTCTACAACTCTAAGTTTACTTACCCCGTGTTGACAATTTAATTGAGGGTAGTTTAGTTTCTTTTTTAGTACATATAAGTCACCTAACATTTTGGCATCGTTGTCGGGGAGTTGTCTTAAGGTAATACATAATTAGGAATTAGATCATCCTTAGACCTTAGCATTATCTTGGTGGTGGGGGAACTTTAAGACGAGAGGTAAGAATCTATGCATCTGCTATAGTAGGTTCCCCATACCCAATAGTAGTTTGTCTTTTTTATTGCTTTCATGAATAAACCTAGAAATCAAATGGTAGCTTTTTCTTTTTGTTGTTGCTTTCTTTCATGAATAGGCCTGGAGACCCACAAGGTAGATACATTAAATCAAAATCAGACCTTTCAACCAAGATTCCTTTCGATATCTTTAGGGGAAGGAACATTCCGCTTATAAAATCTACAGATCGATACTGAAAAACAAGAGCTAGCTCAACCTAAAGAGCTAAAATAATCTCTAAAGGGACTAACATAGGGAGCACTATAGAACAAGAAATTGAAGCATCAATCATACTAGGACAGGAGGCAAGAACACTCGAGTCTTCCACAAAACCAAACAATACAACCTTTGCTTTTACACCACCACCAGGGGACCCTAGTTTTAACGATATCATAGACCCTGAACAGGTGAATCTTTTGTTTGGTAGCTTAGCCAATGTAATTATCTCTCAAATTGACACAAAAACTTTGGCACCGATAATCTCAATCGGCTCGAGTAGAGTCCCAGACATTCAATCAGTAGGAAGACCTTTTCATCAAAGAGAAACTATGTTCCCGTCAAATATGAAACCACTTAGGTACTCTCTTTTTGGAAACCAAGCCAATATGGGTGATCAGGAGGACCATAACAATGTAAGACACTGAGAGGAAGAAGAAATTGGAACCCAAACAAAAACTACCTTCGGGTTTCCGATTTTAGACACCACTTTGAATGTCAACATGAAGAATATTCCTCTCTCAGTACTGCCTACCTTTTATGGTAAAAAAAATGAAGATCAAAACACCTTCTATTTGAATTTGACATCTTGTGCAGGAGCTACAACTATGTGCAAGATGCCCAGAAATTAAAACTCTTTCCTGCCACCCTCAAAGACTCTGCACTAAGATGGTTCATGGGGTTGGGAGAATCCCGTATTAGGTCTTGGGAATCCATGAAAGACATCTTTCTTAAAAAGTACCAAGACTACTGCAAGACCAAAGAGTCTCGTAATGACATCTTTAAAGTCCAACAGTTAGAAGACGAGACCCTTGAACACTATTTGGAAAGATTTGGTTATATCTCCAAGGAGTCAAAATACTAAATCTTAATAATTGCATATCTAAAAATAAACTTATTGTATTGTCAACTTCACCGTAAGTATAACAACGACGAACTTGAATTTTACTATTGTGGTTGATTTCATAGACCGATTTGACTTCAGCTAGCATATATAAATTTTTTTCAAAATATTTCCGAAGAATAAATTTGGTAATTTCATTAATAAAGTAACAGTGCTCAAATAGAGGCCAGGGGATGGAAAATCAATAATATTTTTCCTTGTCGAGTGAAGGAATAAAGGAAGCGAGAGGGAAATAAGAGATCGTTCGCTCAAAAAGGTTGAGATGAGAATGAAACTTCTTGGGTGGGGTCTCAACTCCTGCATCGTGAATTAGTGTAGCTATGTTCTATCTACATTACAAATGGAATTGAATGTTGGTTTGAAACTGTGTGAAATTCATTTATGTTTCCATAGAATCCTCATGTGATCGACACAATTCGTTGTCATATAATTGTTCAATGCTTCATATTTGATCAAATTACTTGAGTCAATACAATATTTAAGAATTACGAGACTATCGAACCATGCAAACAAGAAGAGGTGTTAAATCTAGCAAAGAAGCACCAACCAAGATTGTGAGGCAATTATTTAATAGTAAATCTATAAGAAAAATAGTGGGTAATATATATTTATCCATAGACATTGGACTTAGTTCTTTGCACCAAAGCATTGACCATATTTGTCATAAATACAGGTAGAGGAGTTACAAAAAAAAAAAAACATGCATACAATTATGTGTTGTTCATCTAGTGCGACAACATGCAGGAAGCATTGAGAAGCTCTTGAACATGCATACAAAACTAGTTATCGTGCTTTTTTAGGAACTGCTTGCAGTATTCTCCTCTGAAGCAATGTTGCCTGCGGAAATATCAACATGTTGGGGAAGACCTAAGGTGACAAAGAAACATGAGAGTGGTTCCACAGTAGAATAATTCTTTGGCTTGAAATAGGTCTCTCAACGCACCAAGAGAATAGCTCTTTACAGTCAAATACTTTAGGGACACATCCTGCACTAGAAATTCCATAGGTCCAAATTACTTTGTTCTAGGCAAAAGGGGACCAAGAGACCACCTCCTTACATGAAAAGACTTCAGGGATACAAACTGCAAGAGCAATTCCAGAGGTCCAAATTACTTCATGCTGGGCGGAAGGGGATGTGTAGTAAGAATATGCCTTGCACCACTGGGAGTTTTGGTCCTCACCCCCTAAGGTGTTGATTTAATCTCCAGAGAACATGAGAGTGGTCCTGCATTTGAATATTTTTTTATCTTAAAATATATCTCTCGTCACACCAAGAGACCATCTCCTTACATTCAAAGACTTCAGGGACACAACCCGCACCAGGGAAAAATCCAAACCCAATCCAAAACCCTAAAAATGGAAGGAAAGGATACATATATGAGGACGAGGACTGTCATCCGAGTCAAGAGACTCAAACTCTCGAGCTACAAAGAGGTCATTGTGTTGAACATCAGTTTCTTTTCTGAAACCCCTTCCTTTGGTATTGTTAGGGCCACCATCACCAAGATGGGAAGTGCCCCCCGTTATGGTGAATTTCAATTTGGGAACAGGAGTGGGAACAACGTCTGCATTTACATCATCCATCATAGTATCATCATCCATTAGCTCATCTTCTTCCGGCTCAAAATCGACCACATCAACCTCTGCATTAGCCATCAATGCAGGGGGGGTTTGTCTGAGAAGGGGGGTTGCCTTGGAATTATTTGGCTTGAAATATATCTCTCATTGCACCAAGGGACCATATCCTTATTTTCTTCTGGGTGGAAGGAGATGAGTAGTAAGAATATGCCCTGAACCATTGGAAGTTCTGGTCATCATGCCCGAAGGTGTTTACTATATCTGGACAAAACTGTTGTCTAGTTGATTTCATAAGTTGACGATAACATCTATTTTCTCCAGATGATGTTTGAAATGATCCCTCCACAAATCTTGGTTTAATGCGTATCAATGGGAGATCTCCTCGAGCCTTTCATTGATTAATGACAATTTCTACGGTTCCTGCATAATGAGTTGTTACCATTAAAGATTACTAATTTCATACTTATAAAAAAGTGCAAAGGTGGCGGGGGCGAAGAAGAGTGATTAAGGATTGGATATTTTGTGAATCTGCCAACCGAACAACGCACAAAATAGATTCCATGATGCTTGAAATGAACACTCATTAGGGATAATATAACCCTTCACAAATCTTGGTTTAATTTTTTTTAATGGAAGATCTCCTCCAGCCTTTTGGACATTAATGAGAATCTTAATGGTTACTGCATGATGAGTTGTTAGCACTAAAGCTTAATAATTTCATATCTATAAAGAAGTGTGAAGGTGGTGGGGATGGCGAAGAGATATTAAGGATTGGACATTTCGTGAACCCGCCAACTTGACCACCTACGAAAGAGATTCCAAGAAATGGCCAAGTATGGAAAGCAGTTGGTCGAGCTTCAAAATAGGGTCACAAGTTATACTCAGGAGACGTGAGGGCCTGACGGTCAAATTGTATGTCTCCAAAATTTTGACTACAAAATGTGTAACATGGAACAGGGCATGATGACGGACTTTGGCGGTCAACTTGTATATCGCGGAACTCCGAGTGATTTTTGTAGGTCGCAGAACAATGGAAGTGCACTGTTGACCAAGCCTACCCGGGAACCGACGATGGAAAAAGTGGCCAAGTATGGAATGGGGAAGTGGTCGGTCGAACTCGTGATATAAAAGCATGAGACATATTCATAAAAATGACTAAGTAACCAAAAAGAGAAAGTACAGGAGAAAATTAAAGGGGAATTTGGTTGTCAATTTGTCTATCGGGGAAGTTTGGGTGCTATTAGCAGGGGATGGAACAATGGAAGCGCAATGGTAAGCCCTTCTGACCGAGAACCCGCGATCAAAAATTTTTTTGAGTATGGAACGTGGAAGCGTTCGGTCGGAATCGTGATATAAAAGCATCAGTGGAAATCTGAATGTGTGAATCTGCCAACCCACACACTTAAACATTTTTCGAAAAATGACTAAGTAACTAGAAAGGGAAAGTAGAGGGGAAAAAGAAAGGGGAGGGAAATTTTCGAAAGTAGGAATTGTTCTTAAAAAATCCCCATTAATGGTCTTAACAGTAGCTATGAAGTGCATTAGACAAGTGAAGAGGCTCTTAAATCAAGGAATAGAGAGAGTGAGTCATGGTTATACTTTCCAAGATCTATTTGCATAAGAGAAGCATAAAAAAGCTACAGAAAAATCAATGGAGGGTTGTTCAAGAAAAATTATTGTACTGTCAACTTCACCGTAAGTATAACAACGACGAATTTTAATTTCAATTTTTTGTGATTGATATCATAGTCTCATGGGACTTCACCTGGCATATATCGTTTTATTTCAAAATATTTATGAAGAAGAATTTTGTTAATTTCATTGATCAAGTAAAAGTGCTAAAATGAACTACATATTACATTTGCTTCACGGAGCTTACATTAAAATGAAAAGAAGGACTTGTATATTCTTTAAGATCATAGAAAAACTGCCAAGATCTGGAATCTATCATCCAACCATAATTCAAAAACTATGCCCATGAGAATCTTGAACTACAATACGAATGCACATGAACAAAAGTCTTCCAAACACAAGATAGGAAAAAATCAGTGGAGATTGGGCATTGTATCCCATCTATAACCAAATCCCCAAATGGGCACCAAGAAATTTGTTGATTACTATATTACTATGAACCAAGATCACTATGAACATTTGCTTCTTATAGTACTATGAACCAAGATCACATTGACCTGACAATGTTCAAACATTACTAGTTCTGGAAAAGAGTGTCGGCATTTAACTTAATGGAGTTTGAACAATACCAAATTTGAAATATTATTGAAAATGCCTAATGGTTTCCTTTAGAGGAGAAAGAAATTTTGATGTATCAAAGGATGGATTAATTCACACTTGAATACTTTGTATGAGGCATTTCCTCATGCTTCTCATTCCTGGATTGAACAATCTTATACGCTTCCAGTTCAATTTGCCACAACACTACAAAAATATATTCATATCTTCATTGGGTAGCATGGACAGATACATATGAGATTGTTTCGTTTCTTTTCAACGCTTGATATGATTTATTTTTTTTGGTTCAACTGATATGCAGTATGGAATTACCCTCATTTAATATCCTTTTATTTCAAAATATTTCTAAAGAAGAATTTTGGTAATTTCATCGATCAAGTAAAAGTGCTAAAATGAACTACATATTGCATTTGCTTCACGGGGCTTGCAAAGCAGGTCTTGTATATTCTTTAAGATCATAGAAAAACCACCAAGATCCTGAATCTATCATCCAACCATAATTCAAAAACCGAGCCCATGAGAACCTTGAACTACAGTACGAATGCACATGAACAAAAGTCTTCCAAACACAAGACATGAAAAAATCAACGAAGATTGGGCATTGTATCCCATCTATAACCAAATCCCCAAATGGGCACCAAGAAATTTGTCAATTAATATATTACTATGAACCAAGATCACTATGAACATTTGCTTCTTATAGTACTATGAACCAAGATCACTATGAACATTTGCCTCTTATAGTACTATGAACCAAGATCACGTTGACCTGACAATGTTCTAACATTACTAGTTCTGGAAAAAAGTGTCAACATTTAACTTAATGGTGTTTGAACAATGCCAAATTTGCAATATTATTGAAAATGCCTAATGGTTTCCTTAGAGGAGCAAGAAATTTTTATGGATCAAAGGATGGACCTACTTTATTCACAGTTAGATACTTTGTATGAGGTCTTTCATCATGCTTCTCATTCCTGGATTGAACAATCTTATGTGCTTCTAGTTCAATTTTCCATGGCACTACAAAAATATATTCATATCCTCATTGGATAGGATGGATAGATACATATGAGATTGTTTTGTTTCTTGTCAACACTTGATATGATTTTTTTTTTGGTTCAACCGATATGTAGTATGGCATTGCCCTTATTTAATTTAAATTTGCTATGGGTGTGAAAGTCGCATAACATGTAGACATTGTTTTCCTTTTTCTCTAGGTATATTTGATATGGAAATTCTATTAACCCAGGAATCACATCTTGTAATAGAGGTTGTCTAAATGTACAATGTAAAATTGTGTTGTTGAGGGTTCATATGGAAGCGTTGAGGCAATGTCTATATATGTAAGGGCATTTTTTACTACATTGTAGGCAATCAATTGTTCCCTTATTTATGAAAGCAGAGGCAGGAGTAGGAGAGTTTCACTTGGCACACACATGCTCGAAGGGGGTCGAGTACGCATTCACTGCAACCAAAACACTCTCAACTTACACACACGAGCATAGTAGTTAATATATTGAACAATATAATATACAAGTGTACAACAAAAAAGCTACAGAAAATTGTTCAAGGTAATTTTTATGAGCAAAGTGTGGATGGAATTGTAGATGTATACGCACAACAGTTGTCAAGCTAGTTAGTTTCTTGAGATCCTGTACTATGTTTGTTCGCAATTCTGTTACAAATGTTGCTTGGGTTGTGTGAACGATCCTTTCTTTAACATCTCTTTTCTTTGTTATATTTTTGAAGAGCATAAGTGAAAATTTCCCTTTATGCAATTGGTGTTCCATTGAGGAAAATAAATTTGAATAGGTGTCGAACAATTGCAGTTGAAACATGGAACAATGTAATAGTTGTGTAACATAACTGAGATATAAGAGCATGTGAAATTAAAGAACAAAATTGGATATGGAGAACGGTACCATTGCCTTGTCGTTGTCTAACTCTCCATATTTTATATGAAGAATGTGTTGCAAGCCAACTTTTCTCGCGAGTGTGACAACTGCACCAATGGTTCTGATTGGGTAAGTGTCATTGCTCTGTGTAAGTTGGTTGATTGTTGTGTCTAGTACAAAATGATATTCTAAACAAATTGTGGGAACTTTTTCCACAATAATTGTTGGATTACTGAGAGGGGGGATGAATCAGTAATAGATCAATTTAATCCATTTTAACCATAAAATGCAAGTGTTAAATCAATGTAGCATTATCATCCAATAGTTGTTGAGTAAATAAACAATGAACAAATGATAAATCATACACATACACAGTACACCAATATTTTTACATGGAAACCTAAAGTGGTAGAAAACCATAAAATACTTTTTCTTATATGTTTTTAAGAATTACATTCATTGGAAGCACCAAATTCCTTTGTTTTTCAGCTGCAATTGGAAGGAGGCTCCAACCCCCTAGTTTCTCAGGCTACAACCTGAGGGAAGCTTGAATTCCCCTATTCTTTGGCCACAACCAGAAGGAGGCTACAACCCCCTATGTTCTTTAGCTACAACCAGAAGGTGGCTACAACCACATGTCCTTCCCTCATCCAACCATCGTGACATATAAGTAGAATGATGGAACAACTGTCACATTATCACTGTGAGATATACTGCTATAAACCTGTACCAATCAACCTGCACCAAACAACATGTACCAATAACCTAAATCATGCATCAACCATGCATCAACCTGTACCTCAACCTGTAATTAACATGTACCATAAACAAGTGCATCAACCATGCACCAACATGTACCAAACAACTTGTAATCAACATGTACCATAAACAAGTGCATCAACCATGCACCAACCTGTATGTCAACTTGTACCATGAACAAGTGCATCAACCATGCACCAAACCTGTACAAATATCATGTCACAAAAACCTGTCCAAAAAACCTATCACAACAACTTGTCTCATCAATATTATCAACCAAATCAGATCTAATCACCAAGATCAATCGCCAAGACAACTTTCAAAGGTTTGCATCGACCAAGCATAACACAACAACTCATAATCATCACTAAGAACAATATGTGCTTCTAATAATATACCAATACAAGTATGTTACATCATCCATAAACCATGTGTCAACAATACTACTAACAAGTTCCTATAACCATGTACCAAGTATCTATCAATCATGTATCAACTACTCATCAACTATGACTCATCAATATGTACAAACATCATCAACTATACACCTCGTGTATATGCCAACTCATCAACTACTTGTCTCAAAATGTACCCAACATGTACCTCGACCAAAATCCCTCATTAATTTCATTATCCAAATATGATTTGTAACTCTGTAATAGACCTAGTGTATATGATCACATACTTGCACACCTTCCTTAACTTTAACAACAAGAGACTAGCATTTTCATCAAACTTTATTTTAGTCTCACATGACTAATTTTGGATTAGTCAACAACCCTAACTTGAAATAATCATAACTATGTACCTGTAATGAATAAAGATCTAAAAATAGTACACAATGTTACTCGATGTCTTTTATGCAATTCCTCTAGGTTTCACTACTTTGAACCTCTCAAAAAAGGAGTTATAACAAAAATGCCATACCTTGTTGAATTATGGCATATTCTAGAGAGTGAAATTGTAGAGCGTGCCCCGTACGAAATATTTGTTGTATGGATCGAAAAATGGTACACAAAATACTAAAGACTGTACTCTAACCAATGCATTTTTTCTTACTGAATTTGGATATATTATGAAGAATTTATGACATTTTTACCCAAAGCGCATGTTTTAGACTAGTTTCAGGACTAGCGACAAACCCTATTTTCCACGGATTGTAACTCCAAAAATACAATGACCCACAAGATGAAATTTTTATCATAGCTACTTGGATATATTTCCTCAACAAATTCCCAATTTCATGGTCTGAATCATTCCAGGAAAAACGTTATTGTGAAAATGGTGAAATGACCTGTAAATAACATACCTTAGAAAGCATCATCAAAATAATTTATCCTCCCTTGAAATTCGACCTTCTTTACTTCACCTTCCCTCTCAAATTCGACTTAGATATCTTTTTTCTACCTAACTCAATTGTAAATATTCAATATTCTCAAGTGTGATTAAAGATGAGAGACCCTTGCCTCTTATTTATACTTTTATGTAGCTTCCTCAAGGGGTTACCTTCTAACCATCTGAACCCACTTTCCTTATTTTAGGGCTAACCCACTTCTAAGAAATTGTACACTTAGTAATTTCTCCATTAAATTTATTATTTAAATCATTTCTTTTGTATCCAATTTGACTTATAGTACACTCATCACTTCACTTTATTATTTAAATTTTCTTCTAACCATCTTAACCCACTTTCCTTATTTTAGGGTTAACCCACTTCTAACCACTTGTCCACTTAGTAATTTCTCCATTAACTTTATTATTTAAATAATCTCATTTGTATCCACTTTGAATTATAGTACACTCATCACTTCACTTTATTATTTAAATAATTTCTTCTTTGCAACCACTTTGACCTTTTGGAGCTTCTAGATGACTCATGAGGGTTCTCCAACTTCACATGGACATAAATATCTAACTCTGAGGAGTTATGTGAAGTTCCACATACCGTCGGAAATTGAATGAAAAGTACTATCCATCTAGAATAGTCTTATTTAAATAATTTCTTCTTTGAAATCACTTTGACTACTTTGACCTTTTGGGGCTTCTAGATGACCCATGAGGGTTCTCCAACTTCACATGGCCATAACTCTCTAACCGTGAGGAGTTATGTGAAGTTCCACATACCATTGGAAATTTCATGACATGTACTATCCATATATAATAGTCTTACCTTCTAATATATTAAAAATCATACCATTATACATCAAACAAACTTGGGTCCATTACCCAAACCTTTGTGCTACCGAAATTTTCTACCGTACTTTCTTCAAGGGTTGACATCAATGACAACCAACCCAAATAATCAACAATATCCCCCTTTGGCATTGATGGAAACACTTTGATGCAATACTAAATTTATATCACTCATGCTCCCCCTGTGACCATCGTTGCCCTTGGAACCATGCCTTTGTGCTCTTTCTCCAAGCATTTACCTTTACATCTGATAAATCTCTCCCCATTTTTCATCAATGGAAAATGTATCTTTCCATCCGGGGTTGCTACCCCTGACTGAACTCTTCCTGAAACTGAACTCCCAACCTGAACTATCCTCTTTACGACACTTTCTTATGTAAATATAAGACATATAAGATAATAATTCAAAATAATTCATTTTGGAGTAGAAATTACTCTAAGTCTCTTGCGAAGATACTCAAGGGCTTCCCTTGGAAGCGATTTTGTAAAGATGCTTTCCACTTGTTATTTTTTTCCCACATATTCAAATATGATGTTCTTCTCTACAACCTGTTCCCGTAGAAAGTGATACTTTATTGTAATGTGTTGTGTCTTGGAGTTCATCATCGGGTTCTTTGAGATACTGATGGTGCTTGTATTATCACAATAGATTGGAATGGGCTCATCATAATCAACCTCTATATCTGTCAAAGTTTGTTTCATCCGTAGAACCAGAGTACAACATCTTGTTGCTACAATATACTCTACTTCGGTTGTAGATAAAGATATTGATGATTGTTTCCTTCTTAGCCAAGATTCTAAACACTCACCCAAGTAGAATGTTGCTCCACTGGTGCTTCGTCGGTCATCAATGCAACATTCCCAATCTGCATATGTGTAGGCAATAAGTGATAGATCCTTTCCTTTTGGAAACCATAATTGAAACTCTTATGTTCCTGTGAGATATCTAAAAATCATCTTCACTGCTAATACATGTGATTCCTTTGGTGCTTCTTAAAATCGTGCCACCTGTACAACTTCATGCATTACATATGGTCTCGATGTTGTCACTTATAGTAAGCTACCAATCATTGACCTGTATTGCCTCTAGTCTGTAGACTTTGAATCATCATCTTTTCTCAACTTGCAACTAGTTTTCATAGGAGTGGTAATTGATTTGCAATATTCCATTCTGAACCTCTTTAGCATTTATCTGATATACTTAGTTTGAGAAATACAAATTTCTTGGTTGCTTTGACGTATCTAAAGACCTAGAAAGACATTTCAAATTCATTCTTCGTATCCTTTGCAAATTCCTGGCTTAACCTGTCATCATTACTTCCAAAAATAATATCATCAACATAAAATTCAATTAATAAAATACTATCTTGAGTTACCTTGATGTAGATCTTGTTGTCTGCACTTCCTTTTCTGAACCCTACCTGGTGTAGATATTTATCCAATCTAGATTACCATGCTCTAGAGCCTGTTTTAGACCATACAAGGCCTTCTTCAATTTTCACAGGTAATCTGCATTGTCTGACAACCAAAATCCTTATGCTTGTTCGATGTAGACTTCTTCTTCAACTTCCCCATTCAAAAAAGATGATTACACGTCCATATTTGTCCATATTGTTCAATACTTTTCTACACAACCGTCCATAATTTTGACTCATATGTCATTATACTATCATGAAGTACTACTACATTTTATTAATCTATCACATTGTACTTTTGCTAACTGAATACATTGAATTTGCCTACTCAAATTCTACAAGTTGCTCAAAGAATGGTTCTCTGGTTTGTCTCAGCTATCGCATAGACTCCCCCTATCTATTATTCATATTATATTGGAGTCTCTAAGTCAGATGGCTCGAAACAATTCCTTCTCTAAAGTGTATTCATCATCATATTCATTAGTAGATTCATTATCTCTCTGAGATTTGACTTCTTTCTTTCTGTCCATGGATTCATCTTTCACTACAATTCCTGAAAGTACAATCTCTTAAACCTATTCCTTATTTACATGTCCTTCTTTTCTTTCAGTTATTTTCCAAACCTTTTTGTATCTGACATCTTTCTCTGCAGAATTTTATTCATCTCGTTTTATTACCAATCTTGTGATCTCTGGGACCTGGTATTTATTCACATGTTCTTTGTGTTTTCTTATCCATACTTTCTTATATCTGATATCAATGTTCTCTTTCTTGGAAGTGTTGATCATAATTCTACAATCACTAGCTATGTGTCCATAGTTATGACATTTGTAACATTCAATGTTATGTGGGGCCACATATGCACTTCTTGCTTGAACATTTCTTTTATAATCCCTGCAATATGCAACCTTATGTCCAAAATTAGTACAATAAAAACAATGACCATAAAATAAATTTGCATACCTAGGAGTGAATGATCTTCTTTGTGGTGTAGTCCTTTTGAATTTTTGCTTTGACTGAACAAGATAATGATTGAAACTTCTTTGTGGATTGAACATGGATGGTCTTTTTGAATATGTATCTTCAATATTTTTCTTAGATTATGGTTGACCATGATTCTTTCCTTTGTGTACTTCTGCATAACTCTTTCTATTTTCTTCATTCTTTTTTTCTAGCAACCTAGAGTTCTTCTCTTCATTCTCTATAACTGATGTGGATGTTTCTGTCTCTTCAACGTTCTTGTTGAGCTTGACAATTTTACTTCTCAATGTGATAACTTCTTCTTCAAGCTTCTCAGACTCTTCTTCTTTCTTCATTATATGAGACTTCATAACTTATTCTATTCTTTTTGCTTCTTCAAGATAAATTTTTACTGTGATTACTTCTTCTTCAATTCCTTTCTCTTCTTGACCAAACTCTTCCACAAGCTAGTTTAGATTATTAGTTCTTTCCTTAAGATGATCTGTCAATATCTTCTCTCTCATTTCTGCTTCTTCCTTCTGTGTTGTTATGTTGGCTTCCAAATACTGCTTTTGATATTCAATATTTTCTTCGATATTTCTGGCTTCTTCTAGCAGAGTTCTTAAGTTCTCGATGACCTGTTGGGCTTCTTAAAAAATGTGAACACTTTCCTTTTGTTTGATCAATTCTTTATTGAGTGAATTTTTTTCTTCTCTTAGTTCATCTAAAGAAATAATCAATTATGCTTCATAATTGTCTTCCTTTTCAATTAGTTTTTCTATCTCATTTCCTTCATGGCATTCTATTTCAAGATGTCTGTTTTTTTCACAATTAAAGTAAAACAACATACCTTTGGTGATTATGTACTCTTTATATTCTCAATATGTATGACATGGTGAACATGATTCTTCTTTATCTATATCTGCATCTTCTTTGGTATTTTTTGAATCTGTGATGGGTGAAAAATATATGTCATGTAACTTATCCCAAAGTTCTTTGGCTGATGAACATTTACCAACCTTTTCTCTTACCAGATTAGGTAATTCTTCCCACATGAAATCCATTTCTATTTTTTTATTCTTCTTCAATTCCTTCTTGGTTGCAATATTTTCCCTTTTTGAACTATCATATCATGTAACGACTGATAGCCAAATATAACATCCATGTGCATGTAAAAATACTTTCATCCTTCCACTCCATAACTCATACTTTAAACCATTCTAACCATTAAACAATGGTACTCCATCTCAGAATAATTCATAATCTCCTTCCAATGGTTAAATTGTTTCCTGAAGGAACCTGCTCTGATACCAATTGTTGGACTATTGAGAGGGAAGGTGAATCAATAATAGATAAATTTAATCCCTTTTGACCATAAAATCAAATCGTTAAATCAATGTAGCATTATGATTCAATAGTTGTTGAGTAAATAAACAATGAACAAATGAGAAATCATACACATACACATTACACCAATGTTTTTACGTGGAAACCCAAAGTGGGAGAAAACCACATAATGATTTTTCTTATATGTATTTAAGAATTAAATTCATTGGAAGCACCAACTTTCTTTGTTTTCCAGCTACAACTGGAAGGAGGCTCCAACCCCTTAGTTTCTTAGGCTAATACCTGAGAGAAACTCCAACTCCCCTATTCTCTGGCTACAACCAAAAGGAGGTTACAACCCCCTATGTTCTTTGGCTATAATCGGAAGGTGGATACAACCACATTTCCTTTCCCCATCCAACCACCCTGACGTATAAGTAGAATGATGAAACCATTGTCACACTATCACTATGAGATATACTGTTGTAAACCTATACCAATCAACCTGAACCAAGCAACCTATACCAATAATTTGAACCATGCATCAACCTGTACCTCAATCTGTAATCAAATTGTACCATAAAAAAGTGCATCAACCATGCACCAACCTATACCAAACAACATGTAATCAACATGTACCATAAACAAGTGCATAAACCATACACCAACATGTACCTCAACCTGTACCATGAACAAGTGCATCAACCATGCACCAAACCTGTAAAAATAACCTGCCACAACAACCTGTCCAAACAACCTATCAAAACAATCAGTCTCATCAATCTTATCAACCAAATCAGATCTACTCACCAAGATCAATCACCAAAACAACTCTCAAATATGTGCATCAACCAAGCATAACACAACAACTCATAATCATCACCAAGATCAATATGTGCTTCTATTAATATACCAGTACAAGTATGCTACATCATCCATAAACCATGTGTCAACAATACAACTAACAAGTGCCTCCAACCATGTACCAAATATGTACCAATCATGTATCAACTACTCATCAACTATGACTCATCAAGATGTACCAACATCATCAACTATACACCTCATGTATGTGCCAACTCATCAACTACTTGTATCAACCATGTACCCAACATGTACCCCAACCAAAATCCCTCATCAATTTCATCATCCAAATCTGATTTGTAACTCTGTAATAGACCTGGTGTATATGATCACATACCTACAAACTTTCATTAACTTTAACAATAAGAGACTAGCATTTTCATCAAACTTTATTTTAGTCTCACGTGACTAATTTTGGATTAGTCAAAAACCCTAACTTGAAATAATCATAAATATGTACCTATAATGAATAAATATCTAAAAATAGTGCACAATTTTCTTCAGTGTCGTTTATGCAATTCCTCCAAATTTCACTACTTGGAACCTCTCAAAAAAGGAGTTATAGGAAAAATGACATACCTTGTTGAATTTTGGCTTATTCTAGAGAGCGAACTTGTAGAGCGTGCCCCACATGAAATGTTTGTTGTATGGATCTAAAAATGGTGAAAATAATACTAAAGACTGTACTATAACCAATACCTTTGGTCTTACTGAATTTGGATCTGTTATGAAGAAGTTATGGCGTTTTTATCCGAAACACATGTTTTAGACTAGTTTCAAGACTAGCCACAAACCTTATTTTCCAAGGAGTGTAACTCAAAAATTACAACAAACCACAAGATGAAATATTTATCACAACTACTTGGATATGTTTCCTCAATGACCTACCAATTTCAGAGTCTAAATCATTCTAGAAAAATCTTTATTGCGGAAATGGTGAGATGACCTGTAAATAACATACCTTAGAAAGCATCATCAAAAGAATTTATCCTCCCCTGAATTTCAGCCTTCTTTACTTCACCTTCCCTTTGAAATTAGGCTTAGATATCCTTTGATTAGCTCAGTCACTTGTATATATTCAATATTCTCAATTGTGATTAAAAATGAGAGACTCTTGCCTCTTATTTATACTTTCATGTAGCTTCCTCAAGGGGTTACCTTCTAACCATCTTAACCCACTTTCCTTAGTTTAGGGCTAACCCACTTCTAACCACTTCTCCACTTAGTAATTTCTCCTTTAACTTTATTATTTAAACAATTTATTTTGTTCCACTTTTACTCATAATACACTTATCACTTCACTTTATTATTTAAATTATCTTCTAACCATCTTAACCCACTTTCCTTTATTTTAGGGCTAACCCATTTCTAACCACTTGTCCACTTAGTAATTTCTCCATTAACTTTATTATTTACATAATTTCTTTTGTATCCAATTTGACTTATATTACACTCATCACTTCACTTTATTATTTAAATAATTTCTTCTTTGCAACCACTTTGACTACTTTGACCTTTTGGGGCTTCTAGATGACTCATGAGGGTTCTCCAACTTCACATGGCCATAACTCTCTAACCGCGAGGAGTTATGTGACGTTCCACATACCAAAAGAAATGAAATGAAATGTATTATCTATATAGAATAGTATTATTTAAATAATTTCTTCTTTGCAACCACTTCGAATAGTTTGAACTTTTGGGGCTTCTAGATGACTCATGAGGGTTCTCCAACTTCACATGGCCATAACTCTCTAACCGTGAGGAGTTATGTGACGTTCCACATACCACCGGAAATGGCATGACATGTACTATCCATATAGAATATTATTACCTTAAAATATATTAAAACACATACCATTATACATAAAACAAACTCGGGTCCATTACCCAAACCTTTGTGCTACCTAAATTCACAACCTAACTTTCTTCAAGGGTTGAAATCAATGACAACCAACCCAAATAATAAAAAATATTTCTTTCATTGTGCAATATAATCTGATCAAAATAACCATGGTCATATATTTTTTTTTGGCAATATATTAAAGTTTGTAATGGATATTCCATTACCTGGCAAGATCTTTTCTGCATGTTTCTAGAGAATTTGTGTAGGGATAGTTAGTGTGACTATCATCATGGCTTTGTTGTCTGTCATGTCAGCATGCACAATGCATCTGGTTTTTTTTTCTTGTCTAAGTAGGTGCTATACACGACCATTATGTCCTCGATGAATACTTGTCCAGTTTGACAGTTGTTCAAGCCTTCTATCGATAATATATTGGGTGTTATAAGTTTAGACCTGGTGGCATTTTTTGAAAAAACAAATTAATGTAAATGAAATTCTGTATCATTTTTTTGTTTTATGTTTTTTGGCATAAATGTACAAGTAGACGCACAATTTGGATGAAGTATGCAGGTCAGAGTTTTGTAACCATACCTTTTAGTATGCAGATCTTGCACTATGTTGGGTGTTTCACTTGCGCTCCCTGATACTTATTGTTAACTACAAAGCATGTGTTGCAGATGAAATCAACATATTTATCATGGCATAGATGAATAAATAACTCATGATATTTTTTCGGTAAACATAGCAAGAGCACAATGCATGAATCTTTACATTTGGCCTTGTCATTCTATTGATGTTTGCGATGAATGACTACTCATTCCCATGTCACTCATCCAAATTTTTCTAATCCAAGCATGTGTACATGAACATCAGAACAACTAAATAAGCATATGCATTGTATATTGTTCATGATTGTTCTGGATGTCACATACAAGCTCGAAGGGGATGGAGTATGAAATAGGGTGTCAAATTGTATCTCTCGGAAATTTTATGTGCAAAAATGTGTAACACGGAACATGGCATGATGGGGGAGTCTGGTGACCAATATGTATATCGTGGAACTATGAAATTTGTTTGTAGGTCATGGAAGAATAGAAGCACAATCTTGAACCTGCCATCCCAGGAATCCGGATGTCAATTTGTATATTGTGGAACTCTGGGTGTTGTTTGTAGGAAACATAACAATAGAAACGCAATTTTGAGCTCGCTAGCCTGGGAACCTGCGATCGAAAAAGTGGATAAGTATGGAATGAGGAAGCAGTCATTCAAATTCGTGATATAGAAGCATGAGTGGAAATGTGAACCCGTGAGTCTGCCAACTTGTACACCTAGAAATTTTCGGAAAAAAAAAATGACTAAGTAAAGTAACCAGACAGGGAAAGTAGAGGGGCAAACAAAAGGGGAATTCAGTTAAGTATAGAAGAGAGAAAAAAATGGATAATAGAGAGTGGGAAAATAGAAAAGGGGAGGGCAATTTTCAGAAGCTAGAAGTCTCAACAAAGGCCCATTGTTGCCAAATCATCATTTTCTAGTCCAATATTTTATCCACCTACAGGTTTTGTGTGTTTGATTTACTATCACAATTGATATACCTTTTCGAAGATTGTACTTCAGCTTCCTCTGTTGTGGGATATAATATTTCATCCTCTTCTCCAACTAATTTGTTTCTTTCAATGTAGCAACGCTGAAAATACAATGGAAGGTGAGTTGGTATGTAGAAAGACATGTAAAAGAATAAATATAGTTCTATTTATTTCAATGTAGTAGCACAAAAAATACAATTGACATGAAGATATAGTTGACATACAATAAATTAGATTAAAACTACTAGAATAAATATACAGACAATAAATGAAATACAAAACAATGGAATATGAAAGAAGAGTAGAAGCATGCACCTTTGTATCTCCTAATCTATGTTTGTGGTTAAGATTCCTTCGTGGTTAAAGTGAAATAATAGGTCCTAGAACTACCTAGGATTTGCAGTCTAGGTCCTGGAACTTTTCTTTATTTATAACTTACTGAAATATGTCACCGACAAAGATGGATAATGCCTGTAAATGGTGTGTAATTTTGTTGCATCTTAGTTAACATTGTACCATACCTATCCCTTCTACACCTACCTGCAGGTTTCTTCTACAAGAACATCCTGCAAAGGAAACAAGCTTGACATCGTCCTTTTCATGTGAAAGACATGGGTTCAATTCCCATATGGGATAGGTAGGTACTCATTCCCGGGCAAGCTGTGAATATCATCGAGGGCAAGGTGCAAAGGCTAAAGAATTTCTTATTCAATTGAGGTATTAGATTTCCACTTCCTCACATATGACAAAGGATCGGGATTTGTAATGCCAGAAAAAATGATAGTTGGAGTTGTGCAAATGAAATTGGCATGCACATGGTGAAGAGCCTAGGGAAAAAATCAGAGGAAAATTTAAGAGCAGGAGAAAAAGATATGCCAACCTCTATGGAAAGTCTACAAGATAAGAATGATGAATAAATACTTAAACATTCTTACTTGCAAACTGCAAACAAAAAATAGTAAATAACGAATACAAATGAAACTATGGTATTCAAACTTACTCGTCAATGGTGAATGCCAGAATCACAGGCCCAATTGTGGGTGCATGACCTGAACCCTGCAAAGTGCAAAAAATAGCTCTAACTTCCGATGCAGGACCCCAACCTTGCAAAGTTGAATCAAACAAAAGCAAGAAGCAAGAAACAAACTAGTGAGCAAGCACGAATAGGTCCAACTGCAGGTGCAGGACCTCAACCCTGCAAAATTGAACCAAACAATAATAAGCAACAACCAACGAACTAGTGAACAAGAAACAACCAATGAACTAGTGAAGAATATATGTATCTTCAATGATGACTAAATTGCATTCCAAGCATAGAATAAATATGCAACATAAATAAACATTCTTACTTGCAAACTGCAAACAATAAACAACAAACAACGAATAGTATGAATGAAACTATGGTATTGAAACTTACTCGTCAATGATGAATGACATAATCACAAGTCCAATTGCGGGTGCAGGACCTGAACCCTGCAAAGTTAAAAAAAAGCTCCATCTGCGGGTGCAGGACTCCAACCTTGCAAAGTTGAAGCAAACAAAAGAAAGCAACAATCAACAAACTGATGAGCAAGAACCAATAGGTTCAACTGCAAGTGCAGGACCTCAACCTTGCAAAGTTGAACCAAACAACAACAAGCAACAACTAGCGAACCAATGAACCAGTGAACAAGAAACAACCAGTGAACCAATAAAGAATATATGTATCTTCAATGATGAATAAATTGCATTCCAAGAATAGAAGAAGTATGAAACATATGATGGTTATGCGAGTGGCGGTGGACAACAATATTTCCCAATTTCCCTGCAACATTGTATGGAAAAATTCGAGGAAAAATGTACTATGACACGCCTATTTAAGTAAAAATTCAAGGTTGTCAGGCATGTTTAAGGGCCTCGTGATATGTAAACATTTAAGATGTCATGCCTATTCAAGTACCTTAAAAAGAGTGTCAATGCTCAAAACTTTCGTTATGTAAACATTTCAATAGAAATAGAAATAAGAAAAAAATTAAAAAAGAGCGTTGATGCTCAAAATTTTCGGTATGGAAACATTTCAATAAAAATTAAAAAATTAAAAAAGAGCGTAGATGCTCAAAACTTTGGATATCTAAACATTTAAAAAATTGGGAATATCGAAGCTGACAATAAGACTTCAAATCTATTCTCCAATGAGATGATGACATATAAGGTTTTTTTTATTATATAAAAAATAATGTTATTAGTTCTCTAGTTCGAACAATAGAGATGATGCAAAAATTTATAGTCAAAGGACATATTAATATGAAGTCAATGAATTATTGATCACTATAGTCCCTCTACACCTTCGACAAGGACTAATAAAGTGAAATAAAATAAGAAATAAGACAATGACCTTTATTTTTTAAAGTTTGTTGAATCCATTTGTTAGTCTCATAGTTATAGTAATTTGCAAATACATTTTCACATTGTTTGCAAACTTTATACCTAAGAAAGTGAAATAAGAAATAGGGCAATGGCCTTTATTTTTTTAAGTTTGCAATGTAAAGGTGTGTGAATAAAAGGATAAATACATATGTTTTGTACATTTTTAAATTGTGTTTTATTGTTTTGGAAAAAAATTATATCATTTTGTTTAGTGGCAATGATGATGTTCATGATGATGTTTATGTAAATATTAAGAATTAAAAAATTAATATAGTTTAATATCATTTATTTGATAGGTTAATTTTAGATTAAAGTATTTCTAGGTAGATCACTAAGTTTGGAGCGATGTTGGGTTTGCATGCTTCTTATAGATTTTTGGCTTCTAAGGTGAGTGATCTTCGTCTTTGCATGGCCTCACAACTTCCCATGTTAAGTTAAGAAGGGACAATCAAGATAATTAAAGTATCAAATTAATAATAATTACTTAGACCAACCATTTGATGGAGTTTCAAAACCAATTAATTTTATATAGGAAAAACCACTAGTTTTTTCACTTCATATACTCATACAACTCCCTCGCCTACTATTGAAATGTTAATCTATCAAAATTTGAGTGTAAAAAACACAATAATCTTCTCAACACCTAGTGATATATTATACCTTACACTCTTCTTGTTACTTTTCATAAAATGTGACACAAAAATAGCTTAGCAAAAATATCCACAAACATGCCTTTGAAGCTAAAGTCTAGTCCTTGCACGGACATTGGTGAATTTAACATTTCTTCATTTAATCATCATTTATGACATATATTGTTTTGTCCACCTTATTTCTGAATTCCCATTCATTACAGAAGAATACATTACAATGAAGGTCACCATCGATACTAGTTGAAGCCGAAAGAAAAACACCACTATAAGTTAACCATTATGCCTCAAAACTCAACTCACTCATTGGTGAAAAAAAAATAATAATAGTTACAACAAAGAATGAGGTGATATTTTTTTGTTCATGATCAAGATATTTACCACCTTTCCCTTTCACATGTCAATCCCCCTATCCTTGAAATTAAGCCTCACTTCTCACTTTGTGTGATTTTTCGCTTTGCTTCATATGACTACATTGAACAAGCATTCATTTAAATATGGTAAGTTTATTCTCTCTCTTTCTTTTCTTTCTTCTAGGTTACAAATCTTGGGGAAAACCCTCAAGTACTTCCCCTCATTTTGAGGATGGTATCCAGGGTAAACCCTAGAATGTTCAAGGCACAAGACCAATCAACAAAAAATATCAAAGCCATTATAACAATATACTCGTTAAGATATAAGCATGTCACTTGTGAGAATTGAACATGGGTGGGGAGGATAACAATCATTCCTCCCAACCACTAGAGCTCAACCCAATTGACAAGCTTACTCTCTTTCTTTCTTCAATGATACTTGGATATTTGGGACACTTCATGAACTTTAACATATTATATCAACTTCAACTATAATCACAACTAAATAACCATGAAATGCACTCAAATGAAAATATCGTTACATTATTATTGTGCAAGAAACAAATTATATGGATTTAAAATGAGAAAATCGATTTGTGATTTCACCCGATGCAAAGCATCAAAACAATTTATAATCAAGAGAATACTAAGAGTCATCAATCCATTAAATAAAACATTAACATTCAAGAATGTTTTTTTCATAAATATGGTCAAGGATTCACAATCATATGAATGCATCAATGTAATAAAATAACGAGCCATGAAGATAGCAAATCTCAATTGATGAGGGTAAATAAAAAAATTAGGGGGAATCCAAGTCTTAGAATTTGGGGTTAGTTGAAGGACACAATGTGACTATGGAATTTTTAATTGGATGTTCCGAAAACATTATATGATCCAAGATTTTTTCATTGAGTGACTTATAAAGAATTGCATTAAATGAGCATAAATTAAAGTGCACCATTAAAGAAGGAAAAACACAATAATGAAGAGACATAAGCATCAAATCTTACCACAAAAACTTGATAACGGAGTTCTTCCCTGGTGGACTATGTCTCTAGGTCCTGCTCTCAAATGGGTAGGTATTTTTATTAACTCAACAAAAGAATTTGGAAAAATACATAAGTATACCTCATTCTGAAACCAAGCTGCAAACATTTTGCTCGGATTAGAAAACAATCAACACCACTGAGTTCGTGGCGTCAAATTACCCAAAAATGACTATCTCCATGCTTCAATCCAACTTTGGCACTCCCAAGCCCAAGAGAAACTCTGTCTTGGTTTTTGTGCCCTGCAACTTGCAATAAATGCTGAGAATTTGTATCGAAAATCGTGTTGGTCCGTACCCTCGCGTGCCCCCCTTGCAACCTAGGCAGATTCACCTTTCAAGAAAAAAATGCGGCCTTGTAATCAACAGAAGGTCATTGGCCTTATGGTTATCAAATCATATATTAAAGCATTAAAAGAGGGGGAGGTCTCGGGGTCGAGCCCACGGGCCACCCCTTTTTGGGTATTCGTTGTAACAATGTATATATTTGAAATGGTTGTTCTCATTGAGTTTAGCAGTGTTCTAGATATGATGGTTTGTTGCCATATTTGGCAAGGCCCCGCCGGATTTGGCGAACCTGCCAAATCTTTTTCTATATATATTTTTTGAAAATCCGTTCTCGGGTTGTCATTGGGCATTTTCCCACTGCCACGTAGCAACCCATGACTAGGCCACGTCAACCACTGTGCAATCACCCTACCAAATCAACGTACAATCTGCCAACTCAGCTACCAAGTCATCCTTCCATGTTATCATGCCACGTCAATCGCCATGTCACTGTACGGACTGCCACATGGCACAGTTTTACTAGTCCACAAAATGACCCAGAAATTCCAAATAAGAGTGACATGTGTCAGCCTTTGGTGCTGCCATGTCACTATGCTAACATCAACATGACACATTTCACCTCCTGTGTGTGCCACATATGTTGTACAGATGTTGACGTCATCTATTCTGATGCCGAAATCAGCAGTATGGATATTGACTCATCCCCTGCTGACTAGGCTAGGTTGACCAAACTTTGACTGTGAATATCTTTCAATCCGTAATTGTGTTTGATGAGTCATTTGCATCATTGGAAAGATTGCAACACGCACTTCACGATGATGTCATTTTCAATGAGTTTTGAGAACTTTGAATTTTTTTCCCTTTCTTTGTCTGCTAAGGCCATTCTGAGCTTCTTGAGTTGCTTCTGTGAGTTTTGAGTTGTCCTTAGTCTTCTCTGGATCATTTTTTGGATCACGCCTTCCCATTGAGAGGTTGTTGGATCACCAAAATCTTTCATCAATCAACAGATAAGTGAGGGAAAAGCTCCCTCACCTGTCCTTCTTAATCCACTTTGTCTTGCTTGGATGTGTTCTCTTTAATCCTACTCGAAGATAATCAACATCACCCATGTGTGAAGTCCTCTTCCTTCTGTCTAGGATGATATCTTCCTTTAAATCATCCAAGTACTCATAAGAAAAATCATCAAATGAAGGTATTGAAACTTCCTCATCCTGATCCATGATCATGGGAGGCTCAAAAAGTTTCAAGTTATCTACATTTACAACTAAGTAAATCTTCATATAAGGTGGAAGATCCAAACGAAAATCATTGGTACCACTTTTCTCCAAAATAGTGAACGGTCCATAAAGAATGGGCTTGAGTTTCTTTCTTTCACCCTTCAATCTCTCCTTGATTATGTGAAGCCATACCTGGTCTCCAACCTGGAACTGATGATCAACCTTGTGTTTGTCATGCCGAGCTTTATACCAAGCTTGAATTTTCTCCAACTGTTCCTTGACTTCTTGGTGAACTTGCTAGATCCTTTGGATGAACTTGCAGTCTCTATCTTAATTTTTTTCTTCATTTGAATCAACATCTCTCCCATACATCAAGTCCAAAGGAACTTTAGGTAGATACCCAAAACATGTCTCAAAAGGAAAACATTAAGTGGCGGAATGTAAGGCTTAGTTGTAAGCATGTTGTACATAGGGTATTTGTTCATCCCATAACTTGGGATGCTTGCTACAGTAGCCTCAAAGAAAAGTACCACTATTCGATTTACAACCTTTGTATGTTTGTCGGTCTGTGGATGGAAAGAAATGCTCTTCTTCAATTTGGTGTCCATCATTCTCCACAAGCTTGTCCAAAAATCCCCAAGGAATCGAGTATCTCGATCCGAGATAATGGATGTGGGTAAGACAAAGTGAAACCAAACATACTGAAAGAAGATATTAATATTTTGCTCAGTAGTGATCTGCTTTTTACATGGCATTAAGATACACATTTTTTTTAACCTATCCACTACAACATAAAAATATTCATGCCCCCCTTTCGACATTGGTAAACCCCCTACGAAATCCATGGACATACTTTCCCATGGATGGGATGGAACAAGTAGTGGTGACTATATCACCAAAATTCTATTAGTGGGCTTACAAGTAGAACACATCACACACCCCTTTACATATTTAGTTACAATTTCTTTCATTTGAGGCCAGCAACAAAACCTATGTAAATGAGCCATAGTTTTTCCTACCCCAAAATTCCCATACGCAAGAGAAGTGTGAGCTTCTCGTATTACATGGACTCATTCACTTGTAGGAATACATAGCTTTCCAAGATGGTAGAGTAGTTTTACCTGCAGACAATAGTTCTCTACCTATGCACCATGGGTTAGCTTCTCATATACTTCTTTAAAATATTCATCAATGGCATATTGTTCCACATAGTTATCATGAGATAAAGAAGTATTCTTCAATATAATAAAAGCAACAATAGGAGGTCTAGAAAGCATATCAATTACCTTGTGACTTGTACCCTTTTTATACTTGATTACCAAATGAAATTGTTGTAGAAAACCCATCCATCTATAGTGTCGATATTGTTGTAGTTTGGTTTGTGCTTGGAAATATTGTAATGGTTGGTGATCTATATGTATGATTGTTTCCTTCCCTAACAAGTAGTGTTTCCATTTCTTTATGATTTGAACTAATGCATACAACTCTTTATCATATGTAGGATAGTTAACAACAACTTGGTTAAAATTTTCAGAGTGGTAACATATAGGATTATGATATTGCATCAATACTACACCCATGGAGTATCCACTGGCATTTGTCTCAATCTCAAAGGGTTGTTGAAGATTCAACAATGCTAATACTGGTGCGGTACTGATCTTTTCCTTCAAAGTATTGAAATATTTTTATTGCTTTCCTCCCCATTGAAAAGATTTCTTCACACTGATTAAGGCATGCAAAGGAGCTACTATGAAGGAGAAGTTTGAAATGAACCTCCTCCAATACTAGATTGAACCTAAGAATCTTCGTATCTCGGTTACACGTTTGGGATCTAGCCAATTTACAATTACATCAATCTTGGAAGGATCAATTTTTAATTGTCCTCCACCTACAATATGACCTAAGTACACAAGTGCAGTATTGCCAAATTCACATTTAGAAAATTTTACATACATCTTTTCCCTTTGCAAAGTATCAAATATTTTCTTTACATGCCTCACATGTTCATCCCAAGTCCTGCTAAAAACAAGAATGCCATCTAAATATACAATCACAAAATCATCTAGAAAATCCCTGAATACATCATGCATCACACACTTGAAATTTGTCGGAGCATTACAAATCCCAAATGACATAACTAACCACTCAAACTATCCCTGTTTGGTTTTAAAGGCAGTCTTCCATGCATCCTGTTCTGCAACCCTGATTTGATGGTATCCACTGCACAAATCCAACTTAGTGAAATAAATAACATTCTTTAACTAATCAAGTAAATCATCTATACGAGGAAGAGGGTATCGATTTTTCACCATGATTTTATTTAAGGCCAAGTAATAGACACACATTCGTCATGTGCCATCTATCTTCGACACCATCATGATCAGAGAACCACAGGGAGATGAACTGGGCTTGATGACCCCTTGATCCAATAATCCTTGTACCTTCTTCTTGATCTCTGTCATCTCTACAACTGACATCCTGTACATGCCCACGTTAAGAAGAGGAGAATCCTATTGAAGATGTATCTCATGTTGGATTTCCCTCTTAGGAAGTAATCCATCAGGTTCCTGGAAAATATCATCATACTTAGAAACAATATCAGTTAATTCTTTCTTATGAGAAGGATCACATCCCTAGAAAGCATTGAATGTTCTGACATCTTTCTCTCTTACGGCCATGAGTACATATCTCTTATTAGTGTTTATGAGTCTCTTCATTTGTCATTCACTAACAAGTGTTGTGTTTACCCTCATGTTGTGAGCTCTAACAATATATTCCACTCCCCCCTTAGTAAGGTGGTATTTGTTCTCATGACGAAAGAAGAATGATTTTCTATCATAAAGATAAGGACTCCCCAACACTATGCCACATATATCAAGTGATACAACATCCAAATCCACTTCATCAATCAACTTTGAAGAAATAGAAAATCTGACCCTGCATTGTTTGGTGACATTAAGTTTTTCTTTATCACATACCCAACCAAGAGTGTAACACCCTGTTTCCCCCATATTGTAAATATAACTGAACTGGCCAAGGACTATGGCAAAACTCATAAGTATGAATATGTGATGTAAATGGACCTGCAGGAAGAGGTCAATGAATGTAAATGATAGATTTAATATTATTGAATTATGGCAGAACTGCTAAGCGGGGATGTGCGGAAAAGAGACCACGATGGTGGTGGAGGGCACCTTGAAAAAGGGGCGTTAACTTCCACCAAGAATTGAATACCGTATTTGGA
>ML811389.1:51194-89329 GCA_009831015.1 Picea engelmannii | reverse complement strand
GCTGACCTCGTGGGAATCCATCCTTATGGGATGCACGTTAACCCTGACGGGCTTCGACGGTTGCAGAGTAGAACATGTAGATATTACAGTAACCCATAGCGCGAAATACAAAGGACGCTACGTTCAAATTGAACAGTGAATATAACCCTCGATCACGTGGGAATGGAGAAGGAGCCAACTTACGCTAGGCCTCCATGGTTATTTAGGGGTTCGAGTCTGACAGAGGACCGCAAAAATTTGATTTCCTTTAGTGGGTGTGTCACAAAGAGGATAAGGCTTTGGATGTGGTTTCGTTTCAAGACCCATCTTTTTGACAAGTGCTTAAGATATCAAGTTTACTTGGGAACCCAGATCAAATAATGTATATATCTTAGTGTGTTTAGATACAACTCTTATGTGCAATAATTCATTCCTCTTTCGTTCATTATCATGAGATTCATTATTGGAATTTGAACTAGCATGAAGGGAATATTTACATTGTGCTCCAACTACTATGATCTTTCCTTCATCTCTTGAATTAGAACCAAGATCTTGTTGTACTTTTTTGTCTTCCCCTTTCCACCAAATTGTTTTGGTCTCTTCTCTGGATGCAGTTTCCAACAATGTTCATCATCATGACTGCTTTTCTTTCAATGAGTGCAAAATGGATTTGCTCCTTCTCTAGTCACTGTGGTGGTCTTCTTTTCCTTCCTTTTAAACTTCTTAAATGGCTTATGTGGGATATTGGAAGGTTTCTTTGTGGGATCTTCTTGAACATGCTTTCCCCTATTCTCAAGGTGAATGGCTTGCACACAAACTTCATCAAGACTAGTGGGGTTAAACAAGAGCAAAGTATGACGAATATAACTATGAAGTGTGCCAATATACTTCATTAAATTTTCATAAGAATCCAAAAGAATGTTTAATGCAAGAGCTTTCTTCCTAAATTCGTTTGTGAAACTTTGTACAGTTTTACCTTTACTTTTCCTTAAAGTTTTCCATTCCATCATTGCTTTATGTAAATAACCCAATGGATAAAATTGCTTCCTTATCGCTAATTTAAATTCCGACCATGAGGAAAGAATATTACCACACTTAATTTTGTCCTGAAGTTTTCTCTCCCACCATACGAGAGAGGTGCCTTCCAACCAAAGAGAATCTAGTTTTACTTTAACTTCCTCTCATAAATATGTTGAACACGACAATATACTTCAACCAATTGGATCCATTTCAGGATTAACATCTCCATTAAACATAGGTAAAGAAAATTTTACATCAAGATTTAATAATGGTTTCTTAAAAGAGGCTTTATGGCTAGAATGATGAGAATGATGAGAATGTTTAGAGGAAAAAGAACTAGAACTTGATGGTGAATATGGAGGCTCAGGAGGGTCTCTTCCAGCCCCTTCATTTACCTAAGCATCATCATCAACATGTGCTTCATTTTTCTTCCCTTTCTTCTTCATCATCTTCTCATAGTTTCCATACATTCGTTTGACCATTTTTGACATGCGATAAAAGACCACATGGAAGTTTCTCTCCTTTTCATCACACTTGTCCTCTTCTGCCATTTTCTTCCTTCAAGATGAACGACCAACTTCAGGATTGAAAGTCTTAAGAGTTCCTTCACTCGACTTATGCTTGGCCCTAGTAGGCATTCCTACACAACAATTCAAGTCAAAGATGATTGCTCTGATACCAACATGATCCATGATATTTTCATCGAGTGACTTATAAAGAATTCCATTAAATGAGCATAAATTAAAGTGCACCATTAAATAAGGAAAAACACAATAATGAAGAGACATAAGAATCGAATCTGAACACAAAAAATTGATAACAGAGTTCGTCCCCGATGGACTACGTCTCTGATTCCTTCTCTCAAATGGGTAGGTATTTTTATTAACTCAATAAAATAATTTGTCAAAATACATAAATATACCTCATTCTGAAATCAAGTTGCAGAAGTTTTGCTCAGATCAAAAAATAGACAACACCATTGAGTGTGTGGCATCAAATTACCCAAAAATGTTTGTCTCCATGCTGCAATCCGACTCTAGCACTCCTAGGCCCAAGAGAAATGTTGTCTCAGTTTCCATTCCCTACAACATTCAATAAATGTTGATAATCTGTCTCAAAAACCGTGTTGATTCATACCCTCACGTGCCCCCTTGCAACCTGGGTGGATTCACCTTTTAAGAAAAAAATGCAGCCTTGTAATCTATGGAAGGTCTTTGGCCTTATGGTTATCGTAGCATATATTAAGGTATTAAAAGAGGGGGAGGTCCTGGGGTCGAGCCCATGGACCTCCCCTTTTTGGGTATTCATTGTAACAATGTATATATTTGAAATGGTTGTTCCTGCCGAGTTTAGGAGTGTTCTAGATATGATGGTTGGTTTCGAGATTTGGCGGGGTCCTGTTGGATTTGGCAGACCCGCCAAATCTTTTTCTATATATATATTTTTTTTGAAAATCCGTTCTCGTGTTGTCATTAGGCATTTTCCCACTGCCGTGTGGCATCCCATGACTATGCCATGTGACATCCAACCATTGGGCTACGTCAACCACTGTACAATCACCCTTCCATGTCAGTGTACTATCTTCAAACTCATCCTGCCATGTCATTATGCCACGTCATTGTATGCACTGCCACGTGGCATAATTTTATGGGTCCACAAAATGACGCAAAAATGTCAAATATGAGTGACATGCGATAGCCTCTAATGTTGCCACATCACCATGATGATGTCAGCATGACACATGTCACTTCCTGCATGTGCCATGTATGTTGTACACATGTTGACTTCATCCATATTGATGTTGACGTCAATAGAACAGATGTTGACTCATCCCCTGTTGACTCGGCTAGGTTGATCAAACTTTGACCGCATATATCTTTCAATTCATAACTCCGTTTGCATCGTTGGAAAGCTTGTGACGTGCTCTTCGTGATAATGTCATTTTCACTGAGTTTTTAGAACTTTGAATTTTTTCCCTTTCTCTGTCCGCTGAGGCCATTCTGAACTTCCTGAGTTGCTTCTGCAAGTTCTAAGTTGTCCTTAGTATTCTCCGGATCCTTTTTTAGATCATTATATAAACACTTGTTGGATGTGAATGGTATTATAAAAATGTTGTTGAGACACTATTGGGACACCAATGACATATTAGAAGAGGATGATTTTACATCTGATGACACTAGAAGCATTCCCAAATATACAAATGTGGCGTTAGAAGGATGTTTTGAGATGTCATAAGGCGGTTAATGAGACAAAAAAAAATCACACAAAGATGCAAAAAAATGACACAAAGATGAAAAAAAATGACATACGAGGATGCAAAAATGGATGCCCAAGGAAGACATGGAAATGACCCTTATGCATCCAGTATCTCAATTTCAAAATCAACAATTGCAAAGTGGCCCTATTATGATAGTAAGAATAGAATAAATGATATTAGAGAATAATGTTACAAAAGAGAAAGAAGAGTTACATATATATATAGTTCTGGTTGTGATTAGTATCGATAATATATTCTCCGAGTCTAATCTCTTATGGTATGTCTAATTCAGGGAAAATTTTAAGAACTCATGTAAATTTATATGTATAATAGATGGGAAAAACCTCATAATACATAGAAAAATTTGAAGGCTATTTTATCAATAATATAATATGTATATATAATTTGGAAAATATTTTACTAAATTATATAATCTTGGAAAATCTTGGAAAAATTTTCACCGAATTATAAAATATTCTAAAATCTTTGTGAATCTTTCACTAAATTATAAAATATTCTAAAATCTTGGTGAATCTGTCATTGAATTATAAAACATTATGAAGACTTGGAAATTTTTTTGATAAAGCATAAAATCATATATAATCGTATAATAAAAATAAAAATAGAACATAACGTCAATAAATTTTGGGTTGGAGTAGCAAGAAATCTTGGGGTCAAATCCTTGGCCATATATAGATTGTTGGGCCTTACTCGATGTCCCCACTAGGTCAAGTCCCATAATCAGGGTCTATGATTTACTCTGTTTACCATCCATGGATCATCGGGAAGCACTCAAAGGTTTTTTCATGAGGGTTTCCTTGAAAAGAACTTTTGGGTTGGAGCATGCCATCAATGGGTTGAAGCCATTAGGTAGAGACCTAGACCTAACCTTTGATGGGTATACTAGAATTTGTTCTTGAATTAAAACAAAGATAATATGGCATCAAGAGTTTCCTTGAAAAAAACTTTCAGCTTGGAGCAAGCCATCAATGGGTTGGAACCATTATGTAGAGGCCTAGACATAGCCTTGATGGGTATATAGGAATTTTTTATTGAATTCAAACCAAGATAATATGGCACCCAAGGTTGCTATAATTACTGCTAAGGTTTTATTGGTTGTACAACAAGGACCACAACATTAGTAGGAGATAGAGTTAGAAGTCATAAATACAATGAATGGTGATTATAGAAGGATGTTGTAGATTTGAACCTATAGAATGACATGGAGATAGAATAGATCCTCTCATCTTCTCGAGGATCCTTTCTTTCTTGCAACCTTAGACATTCGGATTAGTAGGATAACTATTGGCATAAGAAATCCCATGGATTCCCACGTGAGGAATTTGTGCACCTTTTCATATGTATGCAAGTCCAAATTGGAGTTTTTGTTGACTTTGTATTCTATGGGTATGAGATCAATGAATTGCAATTATGTCATGTCACAAATTTCTTTTGTATTAAATTTGACCAACCTTTAATAAGGTTTATCAAAGTATTGATTTATTAAAAAAAAAATTAAAATGTCGTTGATAGAAATAATTGGTTATCTTTATAATACTAAGAGAGTTGAAAATGAAAAACATTTTTTCTTAAAGTTTTTCAAGTATAGAAATAAAATTTTGAAGTCAAATATTTCCTTACCTTTCTTACTTTAACCATCATCATTAATATGAATATCATTTTCAAATGTTTCTTTAACTCAACTACAAATAAATAAGGTTTTCTTAATTCTATTATCAATAATTAAAATAACGTTTATCTTATTAATAAATTTTATCATATATTTTCTAAATTTTATAATAATTAACTTTAGATATAATGTAATATTTTCATTAATTTAAAGTAATATTTGTGAATTTGTTAATAATGGTTTTCATAATCTAGAAGTTAAAAGGACATTATATACTGTATATTTGATTTAGTTTTCCATTTGTTTTGTTACAGGGAGAGGGAAGCGAACCCGAAGAAGCTTTCTCTCGAGTGAAAGAGAAGCCTAACAGAAAGAGAGGAAGTGGTAAGTTTTCTCTCACTAAAGGAAGAGAGCAAATTACAAGGATGAAATTGGAAAGGAAAGGTTTTATTTCAAACGCAAGAGCTAATTTTATTATAACTTTTTATAAATAAATTATTCCTTTCATATGAAAATTTAAAAAAAAAATTACTCATAAAATGATTATTTTATAACTCCTTTATTATTTGTTGGCATATGATATATTTTAAATATTTATGAATTTATTATTTAATTTGAAATGTTGATGATTCGAGGGATATTGAAATTAAAACTTAAAATTGATAAAACTTAATTTTAATTAGATAGAATTACAATTTCAAATTATGTGAAATTATAATTTTAAATTTGAGATCAAATATATGCTTAAAAGTCATGAAAAAAAGCCATTCCTTCAAACAAAATCATGGAAGAGCATTGGGTACCAATAATACAAATAAATTAAATTATTAATAAACTTACTACATAGAAAAGAATAAAAATACGACTCTTGCTATGTAGAAGAAAAGCATGGAGAAAAAGGGGCTCTTGTTGTGCAAAAGAAGAAACATGTGGAATCTCAATTAATAAGATGGGCATTCTGTAGTAGGTATCATGAAGACTTGCAGTGAAAAAGATGGTACTTGCACAATATGACAAGAAGATACCAATAATTATAAGAACTCTAGCAGATAGCAAGATATACTTAAGTCTCTAGTGGTTAATTGGGAAAGAAAGAAGAAACTAGATACTAAGGAATAACTGACAATGATTCAAATGGAGTTGGATAATTTGTATTCAAACTTTCCAAGGGGATTTGAGAAGGAGGTTGATAAAGTGTTGGTATTAGAGAAAGAAAAAAGGAAATTGGTATTTCTCAGACATGAAGAGGAAACATGGAGACAAAAGAGCAAGTTAAATTGGATGGCTTTAGGAGACATGAATACTAAAAATTTTCGCGCCTATGCCAACTCTAGAAAGTTGAATAATGCCATTTGGGATATCACCAATGATGATGGAACTGTGATCACTTACAATCAAGGATTGGAAGAGGAAGCGGTTAGTTTTTTCCAAAAAAAAATTAAGGCAGCGTAAAATCTCACTATTTCCAATTAGTTAGCAGTCTTAAGAAATTATTCCATAATGTTTTCAAAGGAAGAAGGACAAAGAGTGGTTGAACCTGTTACCTTAGCATAAATTCTAACAACTTTAAAAGGTTTTTGTGCCTCAAAAAGTCCTGGGCTAGATGGCTGGACTGTAGAATGTTTTTTGGCTTTTTTTGATCTAGTTGGAAATGATATCCTGGAAATGGTTGAAGAGGCTAGGAGGAAAGCCAGGGTTAATGGTGCCTTAAATGAAACTTTTCTTTCTCTTATTCCTAATATTAACAAACCTGGTTCCTTTGAAGGGTATATACCTATTGCATTATGTAATTTGGTGTATAATATCAAATCCAAAATTATTGCTACTAGAATTAAATCCTAGTTTTCTTTTGGAATTTCTAAGGAGAAATTTGGGTTCCTTGAGGGAAGACAAATAATTGATGCCATAGGTGTACTTCAGGAAACCTTACACAACTTGAAGGTTAAAAATATCAAAGCATTGGTCCTAAAATTGGATTTGATTAAGGCTTATGACATAGTGGATTGGGGGTTTCTAAGACTTGTATTACAACATGTGGGATTGAGTGTAGAAGCTACATATTGGATACTAGGGTGTGTGTCTTCACCAAATTTTGGTGTGTTGATCAATAGAAGGCCTATCGGTTTTTTAAGATCTCAAGGGGATTAAGGCAAGGGTTCCCTTGATCTATGTTACTATTTCTACTTGTTGTAGAAGGATTAAGCAGAGCCATACATGAACAAGTAAGAGAGAAGAAAATAGAAGGAGTCTATGTGGAAAGAGGAATAAGAATCGCCCATCTGATGTTTCTGGATGACATTGTTCTTTTTGGAAATGCGAAATCAAGTGAATGGAAAGTTTATAAACAAGTATTGAATTTATTTTTCCAAGCGACAGGGATGGCATTCAACCCACAAAAGTCTACCTTTTTTGCAAGCAAGGTGGAACAATGCGAAACTTGCTTTGCTAAGGGAGTTTTTTCCCTTTGATGTAAAACCATTAGATGATGGTTTTAGGTATCTAAGGTGTTATCTTAAACCAAATTGCTACACTAAGGCTGACTAGATGTGGCTGGAGAAAAAAACTAAAAAAATAATATCAAATTTGAGCCATAGATGGTTGACATTAGGGGGAAGGTTCACACTTGTAAAAGATGTTCTTGAAAGTATACACGTGTATTGGCTTTCACTGGAAAAAATCCCAAAAGGTACTTTAAAAAAAATCAGAAGGATGATGTTTAGTTTCATGTGGACTGGTAAAAAATTAAAAGAAAGGATGCATTTGATTAGCTGGAAAAGGATAGCTAAACCAAAAAAGGATGGTGGATGGGGTATTACAAATATTTTTACCTTTGGAAAAGCCTTGGAAACAAAATTTTTATGGATATGTATTATGGTATCGAGTCTTTGGCATGAGGTGATAATGAAAAAATATTTAAAAAAGAAGTTTGTGACTGAGTGGCTTAGGGAAGGAAAAAAAAATTGGAATGGAATATCAAATATATGGAGATCACTTACTTCTTCATTAACCATTATAACAGATTGGCTGGTGTGGAAACCTGAGAATGGGAGAGAAATTAGGATTGGCGTTGATCCTATGGTAGGGTCTTGGAAATTTTACAAGCTTTCAAGGAATCTTATCTCTACACTGAAGGAAAAAGGCATAGAATCCCTTACTCATGCTGGAACAGGTGATAGGGAGATAGTAAACCATACAAGGTGGAAAAGGGATGAGAGTTTGGGGTTGGAAGGAGAACAAAAAGTAGAATGGGAAAATTTTATTAAGGGGCTAATAGGTTCTGGAAATGAATTGAACAATGAAAAATATATTCTGATATGGTCCTGGGATACAAAAGGTGGGCAGGTGAATGCAAAACAAGCCTATGAAGTTCAGATGTTGGAGAATGAATTAGAAGAACCATCCTTTTGGTATATAGAAATATGGATTTGGCAGATCCCTTTAAAAGTTAAACTCTTTATTTGGTTAATGCCCGAACAAAGAATTCTTACATGGGAAAATCTGGTCAAAAGAGGGTTCTCTGGGCCTAGTAGATGTGTGTTTTGTGGAATTGATGATGAATTTGTTTATCATCTTTTTGTGGAATGTTTATTTACAAAATATATTTGGTCTACAATTCTTAAGGAATTAAAACTAAAGAATTTCTAGGTAGGAGGACAGATTGTTGATTGTTTTAAAAGTTGGATCAGAAAGGAGTTAAGCTAGAAATAATTACCATGTTATATATGTTGGGAGGTATGGAAGCATAGGAATTTGGTGATCTTTGAATATCATCCAACAAATCTGATAAGAGTTTGTAGTAGGATTTTACAGGCTTTGGGTGAAATAAAAATCCCAAGAGATTCCAAGATTAGCAGGGTTGTGAGGTCTCCTTTAATTGTCTGGGATCTGGCACTGGGGTTTTTTTATGGAACCTCTCAAGACATGGGGGCTAAATGTGGTGCAGATATTTTTTTTAAATGTCCAGTCAAGGGTACTTTAAGACTTAAAATGAATTGTGGTAGAGGAACTAACACTAGGGGTGAACTCCTAGCTTTATGGTGCATCTTACTTTTTGCTTACTTTAAAAAGGTAACCAAGTTATAATTCACTGGTTTAATTATGATAACAATCTACAGGTAGTCTCTCTTCAGCCATGTATACAGAAAATTAGTATGCTGAGCAGAAAATTTCAACATTTAAAATCTCATCATATTTATAGAGATTTCAATAAGGAAGCGGATAAGCTTTCTAAAGAAGCTTTGGTACATGACGAGAATGGTTTATATGTTGCAGGGAATAATTATGGAGGCACAATATTTTTTGAAAGACTTCAATATAGTTAAAATTTTAAAGATTCAAGGGGGGAGAAGTGATAATTTAAAATGTGCAATGTAACTAGATATAAAAAAGCAGAGGTATTATGGAAGAAGATGTACCAAAATATCAATTATAGTTTTTGTGACAACTATTTTGTGAGAAAGACATACTATTACATAGTTTTGTAAAAGGGATATGAAATTCCTCTCAGGTCAGTATTTTGTAAAATAACTTTTATATTTACTAATATAAGTCTTTTTTCTATTGAAAAAAGAAAGAAGTTTTGTTCATAAATCCAAATAGCAAGAGAATTCACTATTTGATCCTCAATCTCTGTGGCTTCAATAAACAGAATATACATGCATGCATGAATTCCATAAAAATAGGACCGTGTTGTATAAAAAAAACATACGCAAACAATAAAAAAATTAAAAAGTAGAACACATTAAGGAAATTTTATTTTATTGCTAATATATAGGGGGAAATGATTAATAAAAGAAAAAAAACTTATAAAAGAATAAAAGAATAAAAAGTAGAACATATTATGGATTTGTTTTTATTGCTAAGATATAAAGGAAAAGGACTAATAAAAAAAAACACTTATGGAAACAATAAAAGAACAAGTGTTGCATGGCAGCATAGTCCCTGCCAGGCTGGACGCAGAGTAAACGCGTGGGTAGCAAGTTGCAATACACGTGGTATTCTTGAATTAGTTTATTTGAAATTTATCAAAAATTATTAATGTTTGGTACATAACCAATGCAACCCAGCAATTACAGAGTGGCGTGTAGGCAAAGTCGTGAGTTCATTTTATTTAACAGTTATGTGGAGCTGGTGAGTTTCCATAAATGGTCTCACGCGCAGAGTAAAGGCCCAACGTGTTTAGTTGAAAGGATGTGAAGGCAGAGCAGGGCACACTCAGAGTAATGGCACGCTACCTCGAGCAAGCTGAAGTTAAAGTGAGGAGACACGTGGGCAGGGAGTTGAAGTACATGGGTACATGGGAAAAAGGCGGAAAAAATAGTTCCGCAATATACAAAGCGACAACCGGATTTGAGGACTATTAGAATTTTAAGGGAATCGTATATAAAATAGTATTCTTAACATATGCTTTACATACGATCGTGGACAAAAAAATTAGTAGTAACGTATATTACCTAGGTTCCTGGAGAAGTGTTTGGTGCAGAATTTACATGGGTTTTCATGTTGTCGAGGTGTTGGACTGAAAATTGGGCTTCTGTTGTTCTGTGGTCTACAAATAGCATGGACACTTCCGCGATATACAAATTGACAAGCAGTCCTGCGAATTATTTGAATTTTTGGATCGCGGGTTCTGGGGTTGTCGTGCTGAAAATCGACCTTCTGTTGTTACCCGAATAAGTTTCCCTTTTTACATATGTTGGTGGAAAAAAAAAGAAAAAAAAAGAAAAAAAAATAGTACTGACATTTGTTACATAGGGTGGTGAACATAAGCATGGAAACAATGGCGTTCCCGAATTAGTTTTCTTAAAAAGAGTGGGTTCTTGACTTAGCTAGTTTTTGGATCGGGGGTTGTCGGGCTAGGGACCTCTTGTTCTGTGGTCTACAAATAGCACCTAGACTTCCTGTTGGAATCTAAAGATGTCCTAAACAACCTTAGTTTAACATTAATTTATCAACCCATGGATTCATCTTTTATGTCAAGAATATCAGCAAAGTTTATGCAGGTAGCCTAAAATCATGTAGCTAAACCAGATATGAGTTCATCAATAATCAAGTTCCTCAAACGTTCACAAAAGATTTTAAGAACTAAATGAAATTGAAATTTGATTACTAAGATGTTGTAAAATGAAAGGAACTAATTAATCTAATTGAATTCACTTAACTATAAAGCAGTAATTGAATCTAAGAAAGGACTTGCAGATTTAATCTATCAATCATGAATTATAATTACTGGAAAGGACATAGCGAATTATTCTACCTGTGAAAATAAATAACAACTGTATTCTAATCGAAATGGACAACTAATGTAACTTTAATGGAAAGGAACAACTATCATAACCTTAACTGAAAGGAACAGCTAATGTAACTTTAACTGAAAGGAACAACAATTGTAAATCTAAAGCAAAGGAACAACGCAGATGAAAATGTGAGGAACTGTCAAGCAACAATCTTCAGAAAGGGAAATCATAACAACAATAATGAATACTTGAGAAAATGCATGTCTTCTGCAAACAATCATCAATTCATTGATACGCTCATGCAATTAAAAGAAATCTAAATCACGAAATAAAAATCAAAACTCTGAACTGATATAATTACAAAATGAGACAGTAGCTTCTTCAGACTGGGCCCTTGAACTTCAGAAGTACTGCTACGAGAAACTCAGAACGCAGGGATGATAAAAACACTCAAAACTTTCATTGATTCCATAACTGGTTAAACATTTACAACAACTGCTCGCGCAGGGAAATTTTGAATCTGAATACTTAAAATGTGTTTTTTTTCTTATGTTTTTCTGGATCTATTATCCTCTTATATATTACAATAGTTGTGTAAATCAATCTATTCTGAGGATCGAAAGATCCTCATAATTTCTTTACTATTATAAAATTACAATATAGCAAATGTATTATCTTCAAACTGCTTTGCGCCTAAAAATTCTTCAGTCTTCAATTGCTTGTGCATAGCCAAAATCTCTTTGGTTATCTTTGGCAGTTATTTGTCCAATTCTGTAACAAAATTAAACCATTTCAATCGTAATTTAGAATCTATTTAATAAAACTTTAATAACAACTCTAAGAGACATATTAATCATATTCTTTCCTATCTACCCCTAACTATCTAAAGAATCAATCAAAATCATATCATAAACTGTGGGAAAAAGGAAGATATTTGTACCTTTTTTGTAACCCAACATACCCGCCAGCTTACCTTCTTGCATGTCCTCATGCAAGCTAGAGTCTTTCATGTAAACCAGTTATACTATAGGGAGGAAAAGTGGGTTCACCAGGTCTCCTGAAACCATGGCTTCTTTTGATTTCATCAAAAGCGGCTTCCTGTCTCTTTTTATTAATTTGAAAATCCTTCTGATAAACTTCTGGAGGAAACATAAGGAGAGGAGGGTTATACCTGCATCCCATCCAAGCAGGTCCTTCCTCCTGGAGTAGTCTAGCATATATTTCTACTCTGAAGGTTTCTGCAAAGAAATTTCTATATCCAAAGAGCTCTCTACTTTTAACCTCATCGGAAGATACATCCCATCTTGCCTTGGAGGTAGCAAGAGCTTCTTCCTTGAATTCTTCAAAATATGTGAGACCTGAGCGGATGACATGTAAATGGATAGGAGCCAATGAGTCCATAGCCCCTACCCTTTTCATGAAGGTCTTGTGTCGCATGATGGCTGGGAGGGATTTTGGAGGCTCTCCTCTAATCCAAAGATCTAAACCAGTTTCTTTGTTCATGAACATTTTGTGAGCCTTACCCCATCTGACAGGGTTCCTAGTAAAGGACAGGAATGCCTAAAATTGAATGTCCCCTATGAAGAGGCCAAAGTTGTCTCCTCTAAATTCATCCAAAATGATATTATGGAAATATAATTCACATAGAAGGTATTGTACCTTCTCTTCCTGATCTCTGAAACATGAAATAAATTCTGGAACAATAGTAAATGAAATGGGTTTACCTGCTCTGATGGCCTTTACACTCAACAATAAATAGCACTCAAGCAAGAATAAAACATAATTAGTGGCAGGGGATCTGCAATTGATGGCATCAGAATAGACATCACAGATGTGTTTGATTTGCTCCAAAGCTTCTTCCAATTGGGTTTGCACCTTTTTGGTCATTTCTTGGGCTCTGGTAAGCACAGTATAAGTTTTTCCCTCTGTTGTTGTCATATCTTTCAATTCGTTGACAACCCTTTGATATTTAGTCCTAGTTACCATTTCCTATTGGTGTTGGACCAATGCTTGATGTGCTTGTGTAAGTTCTACTCTTAGTCTATCGATGATGACACTCTGTGCCTGAGATTGAGATGTTTGGTGTTCTTCCATAACACTCATCTCCTCTCTGGATTGAATTAATGCTTGTTGGGCATGTTCCAATTCTTCTTTTAGCTCATGAATGATGGCACCATGTGCCTGAGACTGGGATGATTGATATTCATTCATTTCTTCTCTAGAGCAAATTAGTGCTTGTTGGGTCTGTGCAAGCTCTGCCTCCAGTCTATTCATGATAATACTCTATTCCTAAAATTGGCCTGTTATCGTCAATAATTCGACTCTGTTTTGAGTCAAGGTTTGTTGGGACTGCAGTAGTTCTTCCTCCAGTCTCCTAATAGTAGCATTTTGCTCAAAAAGTTGAGTTGTTTCCTCTAAAACCAAATTGTTTGTATGTATCTCAGTATCGGCCATCTCTTGTGTTTCTTCAAGAATTACATCTTCATCCTGAATTGTTGCTTCTTCTACCATTACTTCCTCAAGATCTGTATGTATTCCTACAGAAGTTGTAATAGCTACTTTCTTAGGAAGAGGATTTATTCCTTGCATCCTACCCCTTTTGTTTTTCTTTCTCTTGTGGATCTCGTATGCTAGTTCCAACTATTTTCTCAGTTCTTTGATAATATCCTTGAGCTTTTACACTTTATGCTTTAATCTTACAGCCCTCTTAGCCTTCTTCTTCAACACTTTGTTTTCTTTCTTTAATTTCCTAATTTGTTTCTGGCTTTTGGTTGATCTCTGTCTATGGGGGATCTCGAGGTCTTCTTCATTTTGTTCAGCAGATGGTTGTCCCTCTATTTCTTCCAATTGCTCTATCTACTCAAGGGGGTTTCTTTCTTCAAAAATAAATTCTTCTTGTGTTGTGTCATCTGGAAAGGACATTTTAGTGTCAGGAAAGTCTTCAACAAGTTTTGAAGAGGAGCCTGGTTCTGGTTCTTTTTCCAGATTATGTTCATCCTTGTTAGTTGAGGTACCTAAGTTCCCCAGAACATGAGCCATTTCTATCTCATAACTCTTAAAAAGGTGTTTTTCCATGTGCTTTGATGCAGGTTGGGTGTCTCCCTGATTATCATTTTGTGTTGTTTGCCCTACTTGGTCAATGTCTTGAATATTTTCCTATAAAGGCTACTCCATGACATTCTGAGGTTCTTCAGGGTGCTCTGTTGCATCCTGAACTGCTTCAGTTATTTCCTGGATTTGTTTGCTTCTCTTCCTTGTCCTAGGGGGGGATCTAAGAGCAACCAATGTTCTCTTCTTTCTTTTTGTTACTGCCTGTGTCTTTGAGGTCTGGGCCTCAGTAATTTCAGCGGGGTCTACTTCAACTTCAGTTTGGGGCACTGGAGTTTCTCTTTGGGTGGTAGTCGCCTGCTCCAATTGTGGAGGTCTACTGACCTCAATGATTTGAGAAGGTTCTGCTTCAATTTCAGTCTGAGGTGGTGAAGTATTTCCCTCAATGGTTTGGGCAGGTTCTGGTTCAACTTCAATCTGAGGTGGTGAAATATTGCCCTCAATGGTTTGGGCAGGTTCTGGTTCAACTTCAGTCTGAAGTGGTGAAATTTCCCTTTAGGTGGTGGTCACTTGCTCCAATTGTGGAGGTCTATTGCCCTCAATCAAATTTTCCCAAGTCAACTGAGTTTGACTCAATGCTTTATCCACTATCAATTTAACTAGCTTGTGATGGCTAATAACAGTAATAGGATCTTTGGACTTTTGTGTCCTTAAAGCGACTTCATGTAATACAATATCTAGGAAGAAAGGAAGGTTAAGTACTAACCGTTGCTTCAAGGCTACCAGCAATTTAAGATGGCATGGTCAAATCACATCGTACCATCCATCGCAGGTGATGTAGCGTTGAACTATCCCCGCCAGTTCCTTCCATGGTTCACTGAGGGTATTAGGATTTAGTCCCTTGCCTTTTTTGTCCAATTCTTCCCCTAGTTCTGTGAAATATTCCACGGCTTCCCTCAGCTTCGTGTATTTCCCTGTCCATTTAATACCTATGTTAGAGAGTCCTGTGACCTCTGCTATGATTTTCAAGGTAACTGGTATTCGTATACCCTGCACCGTGGAGATTTCTCCTTGCAAGTTTTGAAAGAATTCCAGTGTGACATATGTGTTATCTCCTTGCAAGTGGTTGAAGTATTCGGTCTACCTTAGGCGGTGTAGGATTTCTCTTTCTTGTTCTGTAACCCGTAGTAATGTCGGCTCTCTGCGCACACTTCTGCCACCCATATTTCTATGAGAAAGAAAGAACGACTATCGTCCCTGTTTACAAATTCGGTTAGACCAACTGTGGAGAAACATATGCCAGAAATGGAAAATAGCAGTAACAACGAATGTATAAAGATGTGGTTTTTGTATTTATTGCAATCATTACAGCTAGTCGAAAAGTGTGCCAAGCATCCCCCTCATTAATGTAGAGGTCGTCCTCGACCGTCAGTGTAGGCAGAAGCAATGATTGTGGTTATTTCGGGTGAGAGGTAATGATTGCTTTGTCGTCGCTGATAGGGCTAATCAAATATAATTATCAAAAAGACACATGCCACCAAAAATCATTTAAACGATAGTCATTTAATGTGTGGAATTTATAAAGTTAGTACACCTATGTGCAAAAATGATTTACGGAGATATCAATCAAAAATAAATTAAATCTGTTCATATATATATATATATATATAAGTCCACAAAACATAATATTGTTACTTTCCCAGTGATTGAGTATAACTGATATGATAGCCTCATTTTTTTTTTTAGTAAAGGAGATCTAGAGACACACAGAAACTTGGTATTTTGAGATAATCTTCCATACCATAGGCAAAGCCACTACTGCTCGCAGGTGTTCATAGCCTCGGCAGGGTTGCCTTTTAACCCATAGATGAGCCTGCATCCTTCATAAACATACAAATCATCTCTTTTTTTTAAAAAAGACCATTATCCTTGTTTGGTAGCCAGATGGTGATAATGCCACTCACTAGATTGTAACGTAAGTGAACAAGGCAGCTCGTGATGAGACCTCTTGTCCTTTGACAAAAAGTGTCAAAGACCATTACCCTGGTGTGGTAGCCATAGTGGGAATGTCACTTTCGTTAGTATCCTATGATCGTGGTAAGTTGGCTCGTGATGAGACCCCCTATTCTTTTATGAAAAAAAAAGATTCTTATTGCATATTTTTTTATCTTTTTATTTATTTTTTTCTCTTTAATAAATATTTGAATTGTCATTTCCCAATAAGACCATTATCCTGGTTTGGTGGCCAGATGATGATAATGCCACTCACTAGATTGTAACATAAGTGAACAAGCCAGCTCATAATGGGACCTCTTGTCCTTTGACAAAAAAATGTCAAAGGCCATTGCCTTGGTGTGGTAGCCATAGTGGGAATGTCACTTACATTAGTATCCTATGATCATGGTAGGTTGGCTCGTGATGAGACCCCCTATTCTTTATGGGAAAATTTTATTATATTATATATATATATATATATATATATATTGAGTGTTTATTTAGGGAGGCTCATCTACTCCTTAGAGTAAGGGATGGTATAAGGAAGTATAGAGATGCCAAGTAAAAGTGTGTTGAAGTCTTCTTATAATATAGAGGCAGGATATCATTCAGGTATATTTGTATATATAAGGGAAAGAAACAACTTATGGTGGTAATGGATTATGAACAAGGTTTAAGATATTTCAGAGAGATTAGTCCTCAAAAATATTTTTGATAAGGTGTGAGGGACCATCCACAAAATAATGACAAATTGTTGTGACGACGATGAGAAACAGTGCTAGTGAAAATTATTTGATGAAAGCTGCGCTTACGGAGGAATGGATAGTGTTTGAATGGTAAAGAAGGGAACAACAATCGCACGAAAAGGAACAACAGTTGTCTCATTCAAAAAGGAATAGCAGGTGCGCGAAAAAGGAACAACAGTTGCACGAAAAGGAACAACAATTGTTCCGTTCATAAAGGAACAGCGGTTGTGCGAAAAAGGAACAACAGTTGTTCCATTCAAAAAGGGATAACAGGCGCGCGAAAAAGGAACAGCAGTTGTTCCATTCAAAAAGGGACAGCAGACACGCGAGAAAGGAACAACAGTTGTTCCATTCAAAAGGGAAACAACAGGTGCGCAAAAAAAAGGAACAGCAGTTGTTCCATTCAAAAAGGAACAACATCGTCATGAACATGTAATAGACAGAGTCCGTATGATGAAACAAAACGGGAGTATGGAATAGAAAAAGGTGCTAATTGTAATTATTTGTCTTTATTCTTGTTTCCTAGATGACTTTTTTATAAAACAACCAAAAAAAAAAACTAAGCACTCAGTTGGAAAACTATGTACAGTATGTACAATATAAATAGAATGCATCATTTATGGAGTTGGGGTGGCTGGGTTACCTTCCCAGCCAGCCAAAATCTACACTGTAGGGTCTTTACTTACTTCTTGATAGAAAGAATCTTTTGAAGGTGGCTGGTGGTAAAGTCGCAACCGATGTCCATTGACTAGAAAGGGTGATCTAGACCCATCGATGGTGCTCAAGGTAACCGTGCCATTACATGGACTTCATTAATTTCATACAGCCCTAGACATCATGTCTATAATTTCCTAGGAAAGTCCTGAAATCCGGAATCATAGAGGAGTACCCAATCGCCTTTCTTGAATGATTTCTTCTTGATATGCTTGTCGTGTCAGGTTGCTCTCTGTCGCTGAATAACAGTTGTACGCTCCACAATAGAAAAGTGTGCTTTATCCAATTCATTGAGTCACTGAAGGCGTTGTTTATGTGCTTCTGTTAGATTTAGTCCAATTTCCTGGGCCATTCTTAGGGTCTTGATCTCGAATTCTATTGGGAAGATGGGTTCTTTACCATAGACTAGATGATAAGGAGAGTCGCTAGTGGTGTTACGCCAGGTTGTACGATAAGCCCATAAGGCATTTGGGAGCTCGATAGCCCAATTCTATCGGTTTGTTGAGATAGTCTTCGTCAGAATTGCCTCTAGGACCTTATTGGTGCTTTCTACTTGCCTGTTTGCTTGTGGGTGGTATGGAGAAGTAATTATGTTCTTGATGTGATAGTTGTCTAGGGTGGTTGTGATTCTATGGCCTATAAATTGACCCTCGATCAGTAATTATTTCTCTAGGTAGTCCATACCGTACAAACAATTTGAAAATGAATTTGATGACTACTTCTTATGTTGCATTTGGTAAAGCTTCCGCCTCTACCCATTTGGTCATGCAATCCATTGCAACAAGAATATAGGCCTTTTGATTTGACTTTGGATTAAAGGGGCCAACAAAGTCTAGCGCCCATCTCTCAAATGGTTCGACAACTAGTTGTGTTTTCAAGGGCAGTTCATCAGCCTAACCTGGTTTCCCCATCCGCTGGTAGTTGTCGCATGTCTGGACATATTTCTTGGCATCCTTGAATATTGAGGGCCAATAATATCCCATCTGTAAGATTTTGTGTCCAATCCTGCGATCTACAAAATGCCCCCCACAGGGCTCGTCATGTCCTGCTTACAATATGTCATAGATTTTGTCCTCTCGTACACATCGCCAGATCTAGAGATCAACTCCTATGTGGAAAAAATATCCATTGGTCCAAGTGAATCATGTGCTATGCTCGACGATTAGTCGTCTTTCCCTGGATGATAAATGTGTCGGTAATCTTCCCGCTGCTAGATATTTTGCTACATCGGCGTACCAAGGTGGTTTTCTATCGACAACAAACAGATGTTCATCCGAGAATTGATCCTCAGTTGTTAATGAGTCGTCTGTTTTTGGGAATCGGGACAGGAAGTCTGCGACAAGAGTTTCTCTCCCAGGTCGATCTTTGATGGTAATATCAAATTCTTGCAATAATAACAACCATCAAGTGACCCGTCCATTAGTAATTGGTTTATTAGCTATCATTCTAATGGCAGAATGATCAATATACAAGATAACTGGATAGCTTGTTATATAATGACGAAATTTATTGATGGCGTGTATAACAACTAAGAACTCTTTCTCTGTTACTGTATAATTCAGTTCGGATGGAGTTAGATTCTTGCTAATGAAATAAATGGCATAGGGTTTCTTTTCTTCTTCCTGTCCCAGAACAGTGCCTATGGCAATGTTTGAGGCGTCGATGGAAATTTGAAATGGTATTTTCCAATTAGGTCCCCTCAACACTGGTGTTGTTGAGATCAGTTTCTTGAGTCCTGCAAAAGCCACATTGCATTTGTCAAACCATTGGAATTATACATTTCCTGTCAAAGCATGTAAGGGCGCAACAGTTTTTGAAAAATTTGGCATAAATCTGCGATAGTATCCTGAAGCACCAAGAAAACTACGTACCTCAGTTTGTGTGTGTGGAGTAGGTAGATTAAGAATTACCTCAATTTTTGTTGGATCTACACTAATTCCATCTACAAAAATGTAATGCCCTAATACCACACCTTCTGTCATCATCATGTGACATTTTTCGTGGCTTAAGCATAACCTGGTAGCGATGCACTATTCTAATACCTTCTCCAGATTAGTCAAGGCTTGATCGAAATCGTCGCCATATGGAGTAAAATCATCCATGTAGACTTCGAGCCCTTAGTTAATCAGATCACTCAATATGCTTAGAATGGCCCTTTGGAATGTAGTTGGAGCATTACAGAGTCCGAAAGGGCAATACTTTGTAGGCAAAGGTACCCCAGGGACATGTGAATGTCATTTTATCCTGATCTTCTAGGGTAATCTGGATCTGATTGTAGCCACTGAAGCCGTCTAGGAAAGAGAATAATTTCTTCCCTACCAAGGTATCCAGGACCTGATCGATGAAAGGAAATGGAAAATGATATTTTTGAGTAGCTTTGTTTAGTTCCTTGTAGTCAACACAGATTCATCACTTCTCATTTTTCTTTGGAACGATGACTAATGGGGAAACCCATCGACTATCTGAGATGGGGTATATAAAATATGTGTCCAACATCTTTTGTAGCTCTTCTTTAACAATATCTCTGAGGTGGGGACTCATCCTTCTTTGTGGTTATCGGATAGGTTGGGAGTCTTTCTCAATATAAATGTGGTGTGTGCAGAGTTGTGGGTCAATACCTTTCATATCAGAGTACTCCCAGGCAAAAGCTTGTTGGTATTTACAAAGGATTTGGATTAGCTTTTTGTTGTTCTTCTTCTTCTAGGTTGGAATTAATGTTCAGATATTTCCCTAGTGTGATCTCAATAGATTTGTTGTTGTGAACAACAGTAGTCATAATTTGTTGTTCCATTAGATCTTCTAGCAGGTCTCCCTATGCTTCACAGTCTAGAACAACTTGGAGCATATGGCATGTCGGGTTACTTACAACATTTGGGTTGTTAATAAACCCACTAATTACATCATCTTCTGGTTGATTATTGTGCTTCAGGGCTTCTTCCATCATGAGTGGGGCACACAGATCCTTCTCTGGATATCGTGGAGGTGGAAATTGCAGATATACAATCATTGGACTGGGTTTGGCTGGAGGGTATAAGATGAGATTCCTTGTAACACCTCCTCTCACAATTGTCATTGTACCCGATCGACAACCTATGTACGCATCAGCTGTTACGATCCACGGTCTGCCCAATATCAGTGGATGCCCTTCAAGTCCACTTTTTGGGTTGATGATGAGAAAATCTGCGGGATATTCCCAGGAATCAACTGAAATGGCTATATCATGTAGTGTGCCAAGTGGTTTGACCATTGATCGATCAACCAATTTCAACATAATAGGGGTTGGGTCAAAAGAGTGAAATCCCAGGGCATTGTAGGTTTCCATAGTTAGAATGTTGATGGCCGTCCCCAAATCGACTAAGGTATTTGGAAAGGAACAACCCTGAATCTGTACTGTTACTATGGGGTTCATGGGATCTTCATATTTAATGGGTGTTTCTCTACCCAAAATTAGATCGGATAAGGCTCCCACTACATAAACTATTGATGATGAATTTTTTATTTTTCTGACGGTCTTTCTCCCACATAGCTCCTTGATTGTCTTTGCGTAGATTGGTATGTCTTGTAGGGATTGCAGGAGTGGAATCTTGATGTATAAATTTCTGAGTTCCCCTACAATGTCAAAGTCAGGATATACGGTTGGTTTCACTATCATCAGTCTTTCGGGGAATGGAGGGGAGGGAATTGTATTTTTATCAGAGTCTTGTGATTCGATTGTGTCCCCCCCTTGCCTGATTTCTTTCGTTATTATCACAGTCGAGGGTGTTGTTGCTGGTTGTTTTTCATTCCCCTATTCTTGGGGAACATCATTTTGTTCGGGAGAGATGGTGCACCCTGATCTTAACCGAAGTTCATTGCACCCTACTGAATTGATTTCCCCTTCTCCATTGTCCATGATATGGACAAGCTGAGTTGGCCTGTTATTGGGATTTGGGTGGGGTTGGGAAGGTAATTGAGGGCGTAATTGTGATTGGGGCAATGGGAGTGGAGTCTGTAACGGAGGTTGGGTTTGAGAGGTCATCCCCATAGGTTGGTTATTCATCCCCATGGGGCGCTACCAGTTATGGTTCCAATTTGGGTTTTGGGCAGTCGAGTTAGGCCATTATGGAGGGTAGGTATTATTCAATTTTTTTTTGGATGGGGTGGTGTATTGTGAATTTGGCCAATTGGAACTTGTGGTTGGTTGATTTTTCCAATTGGGGTTTGTGGCAGGCTGGTTTTTCCAAGTGGGGATTGTAGGTGGGTATTACTAGGGTTGCCAGTTCTGATTAGTCAATGGTTGATCCTTCCATGTGATGTCAACATTCTGTTGTTGATTATACTATCCAGGATTCTTCTTTTGATTGTACTATCTAGGAAAGAAAGAGGAAAGGTCCTGAAATGTATTTTGAGTCCGGGACTGCCACTGATGGCGCTGAGCCATCAGATATAATGGTTATGTTTCCTCTTCTGCCTCTTTGAATACAACTTTCAATCCGGGGAGTGATGGGCAGTCTTTTGTGTCATGATCCTTGGCGCAAATAGCACACACCCGAACTATATCCAAGGGGCATTCTCTTGGACTGTGTTTCTTTCTTCACCTGTGGAAAAATATAGCCAAGGTTTGTTCTTCCTCTACCTTTTTTTGTTTGGCCTACAATACATCCAATTGTGTATTCATAGTGCTCAAAATATATGTTTTAAAGTTTTCTAGAAGATTACCGACTTCAACTCGCGTGACACCCCCACTGGAGATATTGTTATTTCTTGTGAGGGACGTCCGCATTCCTAACCTGGTCCGTGTACTTCCTTGTGAGCCCCTGATACACAATAAAACAATATATTCATAAGTTTCCTAATAAATATCACCTTTCCCCATTAGATTTAATGTTTCTACCCATTCATCTTTCATACCCTTGATCAAAGTTTCTTTGAGTATTGGACCTGGTAATGTACCATACGGTGATCTTTGCAAATTATACTGAAATCTTTCGACATATTCTTCTAGTGATTCATTTTCTTTCGTAGTCATTTGAAAGATTTCATCTTTTAGGTCTCTGGTTCTGTAATAATCCTGATATTTTAACAAGAAGGTGTGTTTCATCTAGTCCCATGAATTGATGGTTCCACCTCCCAATCCCATGAACCAGCATAGGGTTGCTCCCTTCAAGGTAGAGGGGAATATTTTTAATTTTTGGGGTTCAGAGGTGTAGTCATACCCTATACATAGGACATCAAATTCAAATAGGAATGCATTCGGGTCTTCTGAGATCAATCCATGGAAGGTTGGCAGGTTTTGTAAGGGAATTACTTTCATGGAGGCATTGGCAACTGGATCAACTATTGGATACTCCAATGTGGAGGTCTGGGGTTGTTGTTGATTTGCTTGTGCCATTTGTTCGAAGATGTGCCAAAAAAATTTAGGAGGTTCTTGATCCGGGTATTCTATTTGAAATTGTTGATTATTTGGTCTTCCTAGCATTTTCACTGCACTCCCTTTATCTGGGATTTTAGATATGCCTCCTTCTTTCGCAGGAGACTCGGGTGGTGGTGGTGGGTATTCCTTGGCAACCCCACTAGTTTCTCCTATTCCCTCCTCCAGATTATTAGAGCTTCCCTCTTCTAAGGGGTTGACCAGTGGGAGATCTGTGTTTTGAAAACTCTGCTCGGCCCCTTTAGATTTTTTATGAATCTCAGTGTGGGTCGTAGTTGTTGAAACTACTGCCTAAGGGATTCGAGTGGGTCCTTTCCTAGGTCCAACTGAAGCTTGAGATTCACCTTTTTTTATGATTTCGTCTATGAAAGTGCTTCTTCCAAGGATCTCTGAACCCTGGGTTTTGGTAGTTTTTGGTGGGGGTTTTGGTTTTTCAAGATCCTTTTTTCTTGTCATACACACTTCACAAAATAACAAAATAAATTTCAACAAAAGAAACACCTATGAGACGTGTCAACTGGAGGTAAGCGTTGTCATAATCATTTTACTTATTGCCTGCGTAGGTTCTTACCTTCCGTCTTCAATACCTGGTCCTCCAGAGACACAACCTATGCTACCTTTGACATTCTCCCTGGAAACGGCACCAAAATGTTGGGCTCTAAAGATGTCCTAAACAACCTTAGTTTAACATTAATTTATCAACCCAGGGATCCGTCTTTTATCTCAAGAATATCGGCAAAGTTTATGCAAGTAGCCTAAAATCCTGTAGCTAAACCAGATCTGAGTTCATCAACAATCAAGTTCCTCAAACATTCACCAAAGATTTTAAGAACTAAATGAAATTGAAATCTAATTACTAAGATGTTGTAAAATGAAAGGAACTAATTAATCTAATTGAATTCACTTAACTATAAAGCAGTAATTGAATCTAAGAAAGGACTTGCAGATTTAATCTATCAATCATGAATTCTAATTACTGGAAAGGACATAGCGAATTATTCTACCTGTGAAAAGAAATAACAACTGTATTCTAATCGAAAGGGACAGCTAATGTAACTTTAACAGAAAGGAACAACTATCGTAACCTTAACTGAAAGGAACAACTAATGTAACTTTAACTGAAAAGAACAACAATTGTAAATCTAAAGCAAAGGAATAACGCAGATGAAAATGTGAGGAACTGTCAAGCAACAATCTTCAGAAATGGAAATCATAACAACAATCATGAATACTTAAGGAAATGTTTGTCTTCTGCAAACAATCATCAATTCATTGATACGCTCATGCAATTAAAAGAAATTTGAATCACGAAATAGAAATCAAAACTCTGAACTGATATAATTACAAAATGAGACAGTAGCTTCTTCAGTCTGGGCCCTTGGTCTTCAGAAGTACTGCTACGAGAAACTCGAAATGCAGGGATGATAAAAACACTCAAAACTTTCATTGATTCCATAACTGGTTAAACATTTACAACAACTACTCACGCAGGGCAATTCTGAATCTGAATACTTAAAATGCAGTTTTTTTCTTATGTTTTTCTGGATCTATTATCTTCTTATATATTACAATAGTTGGGTAAATCAAGCTATCCTGAGGATCGAAATATCCTCAAGATTGATTTACTATTATAAAATTACAATATAGCAAATGTATTATCTTCAAACTGCTTTGCGCCTAAAAAGTCTTCAATCTCCAATAGCTTGCGCATAGCCAAAATCTCTTTGGTTATCTTTGGCAATTATTTGTCCAATTCTGTAACAAAATCAAATCATTCCAATCGTAATTTAGAATCGATTTAATAAAACTTTAATAACAACTCTAAGAGACATACTAATCATATTCTTTCCTGTCTACCCCTAACTATCTAAAGAATCAATCAAAATCATATCATAAACTGTGGGAAAAAGAAAGATATTTGTACCTTTTTTGTAACCCAACACTTCCGCGATATACAAATTGACAAGCATTTTTGCGGACTAGTTGAATTTTTGGATCGCGGGTTCTCGGGATAGTAGGCTGAAAATCGGGCTTCTGTTGTTCCGTGGCCTGCAAAAATAAAATATGTGAATTGATGAAGTAGATATTATATAGCATGCACGGAAGCTTCATCCTAGGTTTTCGGGGTTGCGGGCTAAGAAAAGTGCTTGTGTTGTTTCGTTGCCTACAAATAGCATCGAGAGTTCCACGATATTCAAATTGAGAAGTTGTTTTGTGGACTATTTGAAATTTATGCATCACAGCTTGTCAGACTGTCGGGCTGCAAATTGGGCATCGGTTGTTCCGTGGTGTACAAATAGCACCTAGATTTCCGCGATATACATATTGACATTCGAACTTGCGGATTACTTGAAGTTGAAGTCGCTCGTGTCGAATAAGCAAATTGAAATAATAAACTGAATAACTTATTTTTGTATCAATAAAATAATTTATAATTAAATAAAGCAAGTTTAGCATTCCTGAAATCAGTTTTCCTTTTTACATATGTTGGTGGACAAAAAAATAAAAAAAAATAGTACTGATGTCTGTTACATAGGCTGGTGAACATAAGCATGAAAAAAATTGCGTTGCAGAATTAGGCGGGTTATCGAGCTACGGACCTTAAATGTGGGCTTTTGTTGTTCCTTGTGCTACAAATAGTAGGTAGAGTTCCGCGATATACATATTCACAACTGGACTTGCGGAGTATTTGAATTTGGAGAGGCTCGTGTCGAATAAGCAAATTGAAATAATAAACTCAATAACTTATTTTAATATCAATAAAATTGTTTATAACTAATTAAAACAAGTTTAGCATTTCCAAATTAGTTTTTCTTTTTACATATGCTGGTGGAGAAAGAAAGAAAAAAACATAGTATCGATGTCTGTTACATAGGCTGGTTAACATAAGCATGAAAAAAAAAACGTTCCCAAAATAGTTTCTTTAAAAGAGCGGGTTCTTGAGTTGACCAGTTTTTGGATTACGGGTCTGTGTGCTACAAATAGCACCGACAGTTCCACGATATACAAATTGACAATTGGAGTTGCGGACTATTTGAATTTTAAGGGGCTTGTGTTCAAAAAATTTAGCATTCGCGAATCAGTTTTCTTTACATAGGCATACAGGGCGGTCAACAAAAGGACCAAATAAATAGCATTCGCGAATTAGTTTTCTTCAAAACAGGCACTCATCGACACAAGAAACTAAAATTTATGAAATTATAGGTTTGTGGAGACGATAAACTATACATAGAAAATACGTAACTCTGTGTACATACTATCTATGAAATTTTACGAACACATAAAAGCAGTAAAAAAACTAGCATTCCCGAATTAGAGCATGGAAGGAACCCTGAATCGAAACTTGTCTAGTTTTTGGATCGCAGGTTCTCGGGTTGGGGACCTGAAAATGGAGCTTATGTTGTTCCATGTCATGTTTTCAACGTCTGTTACAAAGGGTGGTGGACAAAAGGACCAAATAAATATTATACTTGAATTAGTTTTCTTTAAAACAGGGGCTAGTGGATACAAGAAATTGAAATGTATCAAATTAAAGGTTCCTGGAGAGCATAAATTACACATACCAAATATGCAACTTTTTTAAATACCACCCACAGTTCGGTGATATACAAATTGAGAAGCAGATTTGTGAACTATTTAAATTTTAAGGGCTTTTGTGGCAAAAGCATGAAGCACAGGTGGTGAAGATCCAACAAATGACATATTGTCTAGACGTTTGAGTACAAAAAAAGTAGCGAACACAATTTCATGACATTTATATAAAAAATAATGAAACCTGTTAGATATTCCTAGAAATTTAAAGAAACATATATATATATATATATATATATATATATATATATATATATATATATATATATATATATATATATATATANTATATGAAAGATGCATTCTCAAATTTGAGTCAGTGATTTATTTCATACTTTATTTTGAAAATAACCAGGCCGAAGAAAAGATGCATAGGAGAAAAAGAGAATTGAGATAAATTAAACAGAATGTCTTCACATTCAGCATGGTTGAAGATAAAAATGTAGGAACATGTAAATATATAAGCAGACAAAAGAATAGTTTTATTTGGAGTATATGAAAAAATTAATAGTTTGTTACATATCCCTGGAAATGTAAATGTGTTTGTCATATAGACTGGGATTGGGGCTCCCGCGGACCATAACAGAAATATATACTAGAAATAGGACTGTAAAAAGGAGTTGGACATGATAGAATGTAATACCTTAAAAGTAGAAATGGTAAGATCATTTTTTGGCTATAGATTTCTACTCAGAGAAGTTGGAATAATTGAATTGACAAAGAAAGAACTATGCATTTCCCTGTTGGATTTGGGCAATGACCCACTTCAATTTCTCTTCAATATAGTTTCTCAAAGGGGCGACATTGATGTCATTGTGGATTTGAATGTTGAAAACTTCATTTTCTAATTCACTTAGATCAATTGAAATTTTGCACAGAGTTTCATCGATGTCTGCATTCTGTACCGAATACCACACTAGCCAGTTGTCCACCTCTTATTCATGATATTCAATAATGCTGTAAAAAATTTCTAAAGACAAGGCTTTCAAATTATAAACTTGTTTATCAAAAGCTTGCTTGGTTGACGCCAGCGAGTTGAGGATTAAGCTGGGGTCTTGGAAACCGTTTGTGTTTGCTGCTAAGTCTATTTTGGTGAGCTTTGTCAATAATGTTTCTTTCTTTGATATTGCTTGCTCACATGACTGGACGATGACATACAGATTTTTCACTTTCTCTTTCCAGCATGCTTCTAGTTGAGTGAGCCATTTATTGGAAGGGAGATCATGTTGTATTCTTCTGGTCTCTACCATGTTGTTGACATGAAAGGAAAAAGGGATGACCATGTGCACATAGAAACTTTCTTCATTTTTTAAATCCGTCTGCAAAAGTAGGAGCAAGTTATGTGCCCTGCTCCCCAGGGAATCCATATTCTGTGATGTTTTCCAAGCCTCAGTAATCAATTCCATTCTTTTTTTGATATTTTTCTCAACATATTATCTACAGGATGCGAGGAATATGGAGGACCCTTTTAGATTTGTTGCAGGAGTGCACGTAGTAGCAAGCATTGGTATTCACAAAGAACTATGAAGCAATGGCATAGGAAACAAAGCTTCCTCTAATTCCTTAATGTGGTTCTTTAGTCTGGTATTTTTGGCTTCAATGAGTCTAGCGGAACCATGAAGAGCATCTCTGGTTTCCATGTGAAGCTGAGAGATTTTGGACGCTTGCATATTGGCAAGGTTAAGTTCTGAACGATGTATTCTTTGGTTATTATTTACATTTTTTTTTTCAATGATTAATTTTTTTTATTCGGATTCAAAAACAACATTCTAGAATACGTAGGACTCATCTTCATCAAAAATTAGGGCATCAACCATTTTCATTGAGAAGGTAGGCTGAATTCCGTCTGCGGGTTGATCAAGGTTGCAAAATATGCTTTCCATATCAGCATCAAGATCCATGTTTTCACTGCAAGTTTCGGGCTGCTCCGCCTCCCTTGCAATTCTTTTTCCCTTCTTCTGCACAGGAAGGTCGTGAGGAAGATGTTCACTGTATTTCTACAAAACTATTGTAGAGGTGGTGCCAATACTTTGTCGAAACGTTGATTTTCTCCAGATGTTGCTTGAAATGAAGAACTGGAGGGAACAATATAATCCCCCGGAAACATTGCTTCCATGCGTGCGAATGGAAAATATCCTCATTAATGACAATATCTATGTGTACTGTATGATGACCTGTTAGAAGTAAAGCTTAATTATTGCATACTTAGAAGTGCGAAGGTGGCAGTTATGGCAAAGAACATTTAAGGACTGAATGTTTCATGAACGAACCAAGGTGGCTGCATGCGAATGACATTCCATGGTATTTCAAATTAAGACTTGGAAGATATTGGAGGTTTCTGGAAGGAAGAAAGTTGGCAGCGTGTGAATGACATTCCATGGCGTTTAACATTAAGACTGGGAAGGGATAAGAAAAGCCTTTGGATAAATTGCATTGATGGTAGAACTTCTCAGGCCTTGCGCACATCAATGACAACTTAGACGGTGTCTGCATGATGACTTGTTAGCATTAAAGATTTAGAAAGAAGACATATATATATATATATATATATATATATATATATATATATATATATATATAAACACTATTTCTTATTATGCAGATATGCGAAGGTGACGGGCACAAGGAAGAGCAAGCAAGGAAGGAATGGCCAAGTGTGAAAGTGCATAATGAAACTGATGAGTTTACAATGTTGAGGCTGCATGAGTCAGAATTTCTCAGCGAAGCAAAGTACGGATGTCATTCCATACTTTGCCACTTTCGGGATGGCGGGTTCTCGGACGGGTGGGCTCAAAAAAAATCCTCTATTGTTTGGTATTCTACAAATACCACACACAGTTCCATGATATACAAATAGACAAGGGGATTTGCGGGTTGGCTTATATTTTATAGAACATTAATAGTTTCTGGATCGCAGGTTCTCGGGCTGGCGGGGTAAAAAACGGGGCCTTATTGCTAAGTTACTTACAAATAGCTTATGACAATAATTTGACAAGCGGGTTTGCATTCTGGTCGGCTCAACATTCTACTCCAGGGATGGCGGGATCCCAGAAATGAGAAATACATATCAAATATGCACAGATCCCTTATTCCATACTTAGCCACTTATTTGGATCGCGGACTTGGCTCCATCCGACTCCCAGTGCTTATTTCATAATTCATGTGCAACACCAACTCTATGGTTACCAGACTGGTGTGTGTAGAAATAAGGCAAAATTAGATATGTACCTTTATTAAGTATCGACATCGGATTTTATACACCATGTACCCATATCGCATTCCATACTTGCGGGTTCTCAAGTGGGAGGGGTCCAAAAAAGCCTACTATTGTTTCGTGCTCTACAAATAGCACACACAGTTCCACGATATACAATTTGACAAGAGGACTTGTGGGGTGGCAGAGATTTTAGACGTCATTATTTGGATCACGCACTTGCGAGATGCACAATATGCCTCTAATGTTTCCTGTCCTGCAAATAGTCGTTATGGTTGGGCGATATAGAAATTCACAAGTGGACTTGCAGGGTGGCCGACCCAACATTGCATCTATTGGATGGTGGATGTGCAGGGTAGTTTCCTCTATGCACAAAACAAAAAGAACCAAAAAAAAAATAGCTGCAAATAAATTTGACAAACACAAAGAAAGTAAACGAAAAACTGTTTAGTGTGGAAGACGGGCAGGAAAAGGGTGCACCTTTGCATGGTTTGGTCTACGTGTGTGGGTAGGAGTTCTTTGCATCCTCTGCTTTTCCTGTTTGTTTCTATGAACAAAAGTACAAAGAAAAATAGATATGAACATAAGTTCAGATGTTAAGAAAAAGGCAACTACTATGTACATATACAAAAAAAAATAGAATATGTTGAATAGAGTCAGAAATAGTTTTTGGGAGGATGTACCTTTTTTTTTCTGCACAATGTAAATTTTATAATTCGAGTAGAACACCATCTAAAGCGATGTCTTTACAAATCAGAGATACATATATGCTTTGAAACATACAAATATGAGTTTGCAATAACTTTGATGTATATGTCATAATTCAAGTGCAATACCAATTGTATCATGATCAGAGCAATATGTGTCTAAGACAAACATACTGTATTGAGGAATGGGCACATTGGACCAGACATGGTCAATTAGTGCATTTTGCAGATGGACTGTGTTGTTCATAAGAAATCAGAGACTGTATTTGCACATGTAGTTTTCCAATTCTTTTGTTCTGGCAGTATTTTGTAGCATATCGATATTGAAGTCTCCTACAAGTACAATGGGTCCGTTCAGATGGAAATGGGTCAATGAATTGGAAAAAACATGTACTATGTTGGAGAATGTTGCATGGGGAGAAACATACAGATTCAGTATTGCAACTTCTGTTTCATGAGAAAAAAAAAATTGCAAGCACCAGCTCAACATTGTTTTCTTCGATATGTATATGGTCCAAAATTGGTAGATGTTTTTTCACCAATATCATGACCTCATGTGTAATGTAACTTGATATGCAATTGTGATTTGGGAATTGTTTGTTCTATGTGCATAATGTCATGTGTGTTTCTTGCAAGCACAGAATATCGGATTGCATTATATCATATTCATTCAGTATATCATCCATGTGTGCATTTAAGTTGCGTGTGTTAAGTGAGAGAATTGATACAGATGAATTTGTTTGTATGGATTGGTAATCATAATGCAGTTGTCATTTTGTGGTGGTCCTCAGTCGTTCCATTTCAATATCAACTTTCTATTTCACTTTGAAGTTATCTTTTGTGAGAGGACTTAGTAATACAAGGACTCTATGCTTCTAACACGGGACAGTGTTGTGTAGACAAGTCCATGTATTTGAATTCCAACAGGCTGAAAAGCAACTTTATCAAGTGTTAGTCCTTGTGATCTATGGATTGTGCGTGCACATGCAAGTTTAATCAGAAACTGTTTTCGAATCTTCAGTTGACCTGTATTTGTTGATGTTGATATTGGCTTCAATATTCACAAAATAGGTGTCCAATCACTTCCAGTATTTGAATTATATAGATAAGACAACTTGCTTTCTTGTTGCTTGCCTATATGTGGTTCATGGAACTTAATCCAAAGGACATCCACTTTTTCTGTCTCGGTATAGCCTTTCAGTATTCCATCTACACCATTCACCGTGACATCCTGTGAATCATAGTTGCAGGCATATATTTCAACCAACATTTCTAATTTGAGGACAAGTTGCAAAGGTAAAGTGACTGAATGTTCATGCCATGGCACATTTCCATGTTTGTCTTCTTCCAGGTCAATGTAATTGATGATGATATCATCGCCAGGAATTAGGGAGAGCAGGTGGATGTTATGGTTTGCAACATCCTTATTTCTATAGAACAAGTAAGGGAATGTTGGGTCTGTTGGTGCAGGCCATAAGCATCTCAAATTGATATGGGTCAAGTCATCATGTGTTTGGCTGTTGGTGTGCATTCTATTAAGAATTGCAATGAATGTTTCATCTATTTGGCGCATTGTAGTATGAAACTCAAATCATTTAATATTGTCTCTCTAGAAGTCGTGGGTGATTGTTTCCATGTTAACCATGGGTTGTTCAAATATCAAAGAATCTTGGATGGGTTGTGCCTGGTAAAGATCCCCACAGAATATCATGTCAATGTTTCCAAAGTATTTCGTCTACACATGTTTTATGCTTCTTAGTCGGTTGTTAATGGAATACAAGAACCGACTCCCAATCAAAGGTGCTCCATCTATAAAGACAAGTTGGAGTTCCTCATAAAGCTTAGATAATGTATCCAACATTTCCTTGCTAAGTGGAAGAAACTGTGACTTGTTAAAAGGCATTAAAAATGCAGAGTGGATTGTTGTTCCACCAGCATTGTATGCAACTTTTCCTGTGTATGCAACTATTAGGCCCTTTGGTTTTATAGGATCAGAGGAATTGTTTGAATCATAGATTCGTATAAGAATTTGGAACAATGCTTTTGTTGTGAATGTCGTGCCTGTTCYTGCTCCGCCTGTAAGGAACACATGCACAAGATTGTTCATGTTCAAGCGTTTTTTAAGAGMAATATCCTTTACAATTGTTTGTTGTTCATGATTCAACAAACGCCTTATTCTGTGGTATTCATTATTTTCAATTAGGAAAGGATGTTTTGTAACTTGAAAACCAAGATTGATACATTTTTCACTTCCAGCCGCTGGAGGACGAGGCAAATCTCCTTGTAAGTTATAGGACTCGGAAGTAGTTCTAGTTGTTTTTGGGTCTCTGAATGTGTCATCATGATCGCCRGGGTTTTCTAGGTCATTAAGTGCAACCTCTAGATCGTCCCATGTTGGATTAACATTGTAGGTAAATCTAGCTTCATTGATGTGCACCATAGTCTCAGACACAACATACACAGCCTCCCATGTACAGAGGTTATGCATTAATGTCTCTTCGTTTTCATTGAACAGAACATACAACAACAATTTTTCTCTACAATAGTTTTCATAGTCACAATGTTTGTTGTATTTGACAAATCGTATGACAAAGGGTTTTTTTCTTTTTGATATGGGTGCACCATTTTTTTGTAATGCAATAAGAATTCTGCTAAGCAGATATGCCTAATAGGAGATGGGCGCTAGATGTAATAATCAATAATAGAGAGACATACCACGTCCTCTGAATTGTCGGGCTCTTGTTGCAGCAAAACCGATGGTTTAAGGACAAATGTGCATTTTTCAAGTGGAGATGTGTTTATGAAGACACATTTTCTTGAACTACAAGTGAGGGGCAAGGAAAGTGCAATCTAAATTGCTTGTTGAGTAGACATTTGTTAAAGATTAAGAAATGTATTGCCAAGTGTGTGTATCATTTGTATGGCATCAATATGACTTCTTTCATGTTCTTTGCGTATTTTTCTGAATGCACTTGTAATAGATTTGTCAATCTTCATCATATACAAGGTACAGTATAATGTTGCAACATATGCATTCAGCACGTACTGCACATCTGTATTTGCTTTCCACATAACTAGCATATCCTTGGAGAAACTATTGTTCCAAATATGGGAGAGTATTCGTTTAAGGAAAAGTTTTGGTTGCCTAAGCGTACATTGTATGGCTTGGATGTACTCATCTTCTGAAAGATTTACCTGTGTCAAAAAGGCATCAAAGCTCATCATTTCGTTAACTCCCCCTTCTTCTAGAAATGCGAACAAGGATTTAGATTTCTCAACAAAAACATTTTCCTCTACACTAATTGGCTCTATGATTCTTGTAGCTCTCATTGGCGGCACGAGAAAGTTGTATCTGCAATGTGAGTTTTTTCGTTTTCTACAACTTCTTGTATGGTAATGTCTATGGACTTTCACAAGTTCTAGATCCAAATGATCTATGTTGCATGTTATGTATTTATCTACAAATTGTTCGATCTCTGAATTGTTATCAACTCCATACACTGGTGCATCCTCTATCCACAATAGTGCATGGTCATGTTCATTTCCCCTATTCTGGAATTCAGTGAAAAAAAAGTAGTCCGATATTTTTTCGAAAAACGTTTCATCATGGCATATCAATTGTCTCAAAGCATTTATTCTATGTCTATAGTAGCGATTACATGTCACCGGGTCTTTTCTTATGAGGTAGTCAATGTCGCTAATTTCCAGTGTATCGGTTTCTTTTTTACATTTCCCATTCTTATGCAGGTCAGATACTGCAACCACCAATGGATCCCAGCAGTTCTCTGCACTTGTAACTGTGACAAAAAATGTTGGCGGGCCTAATTACCAGATCATTGCAAAAATATTTTTTTTGTTTTGTTGCAAATAGTCAGGAGAGATGCGGATGTTTTTGAAATCTATGTATCCAATATCATATTTTAGAATTTTTTCTAGGTTAACTTTGTACTTCACATCCTTGGTGAACAACTTTCTTCCTTGTAACTGGCCTTTTCTTATTCAGACCCACATGTAGGACAGAACTGGCTCAATTATTATGCGCATTGTCTTGAAAAACTAATTTGTTACGTTCCAGGAGAAGAAACTGCTTGAATGTAGCATCTCCCATCGAACTATTTTATGATAACTAAATCGTTCTGTAATATCAATGCCATGTAGATCTCCATAGAAGAGTGTTGGAAAGTTCATTTCCTTAGCGAATTTGTCCTTGAATATTCCAAGTAGACGTTGCCCCTCGGTAGGTGCAATTTCGACAATTTTGTCTTGCAAGTCACGAATGCACTGTGAATCAGTGAATCCATGCACCAATGTTTCAACAGTTGTTTCATTGTCTGATTCATCACTTGCATCAAAATCACTAGGATTTTGAAGAGTATCTGCAGAGTTGCCATGTTCTTCTGCAAGAACATTGTTCCAGTTGGCATTTATACAAATGTTCTCTACTTTGTACAGGGCTCTGGAACATAATTCCTTTAATGCTTTCATAACAGCATGCACACGCACTTTGCCTGTATGATAGGCATTTTTGTATCACAAGCGTCTTTTCAGAGCCACAACGATTGTAATTGTATTGTTAATAGATTGTGGCAACGCTTTTTGCACAACATCTAGTTGAACAAGCACATTAATAATTGATCTTGTTAAGCCCATTTGGGGTCGTTTATAGCCCTAAGGTATGATTTGGGAAAATGAAATTCACAGAGACACAAGTCTCTCCTCGAGTTCCGTAAGTGCACTTACATCTGGTAGTGTTGTATTACATCTTATTCAGTCAGAGGTTGCAAACTGTGGCAGTTTTCCATTTTCAAGCGATCGTTTTCATGGAAGACAAACTTTCACACTGGAAAATGGTTTATCCTAGGTTGTCAAGCGAAGGTATTTTGTTTGCAAATCAGGCGTGAAAGACTTACTGTTTTTTGAAAAATTCAATTGTTCACAAATTGCACATGCAATGGAAGGAGTGTCTTTAATTTGTTTCATGTACTTCTGTCTTGCACTTTTCTTTCACAGGGAAGTATTCGTAGAAATTGTTTCCCGGTTTTCATTACTACTACTGCATGGTGTTGCTTGTAGATCACGAAGTCGTAAAGTTACGTCACCATTCTGGGATATGCAATCGCACATGTTTATGCTTTGTTCTACACGAACAAATTTCTTTACATTGTCATATGTGAGTTTCTCTCTAAAATGAAGTGTAGCAATGCATTTTTTTCTCTCGCGCATGGCTTTTTTCAAGTTGTGGTAACTTAGTCTACATTTCTTGCCCAAGGGCAGGATGACTCATGAGTTGGTGGCAACTGGGATGAATTTCACTTTCATCCATTTTTTGAGAAACTACTTTACGTTTTTTGTTCAATGATCCGTAAGATCTTTTAATGACTATGGTTGAGTTTTAATTTTGCATGTGTTAATTAACCATTTGAGAAACTTAATGAAAGAATGAGGAAAGAAGAGGAATTATGACAGCCATATACACATATGCATATATGAAATGAAGTAATAAACAGTAAACCATAACACGAGGATTGATAACGGAGTTCGGCACAATGTTGCCTACGTCTCCGGGCCTTTGTCTCTGTGGGGGAGGCTTCTTTATTTCTGTTCAAAAGCTCAAAAATACATTGTAGCAGTGCCAATTGGCTACAATACTGATCTGGTCATGTTCTTCCAGATCTCAAGAACCCTGCAAAGAAAACGACACACAAAACGGACGTCCCGAGCTCCTAGAAATGGCCCACAAGCGTCTGCTCCTCAATAGCTTCCCTGCATAAAAATGGCTTTGGCTTGGCTTCTCTTCAGCATAACTCTGCGCTGACTGTCCTTCATGGCCTCAAACAGGCTTGGTTTATATAGATCTGAAGTTGGTTATCCATCCCCAACTTCCTCCCAAAATTTGGGCTCCAAAAATGCCCAATATCTTCCAAAAATGGAGAAAATCCATTATTAACAAGCAATAAATCAATGAAAATCCCAAACTTTAGCATAAAAACCCACTTTTGTGTAAATTTGGGGATAATCCCCCTTCGTCCGACGCGCGCCCTTTTGGTCGGGATAGCCCTGGTCGTATGGGATCCGCCTGGGATCCCAGGGTTGGTCCCTATCGCATACACCCGCATATGGTTTAACACACTGCGCTCCCGGTTCTGTGGTTGTGGTCATATGTTCGTGCCGAGGGCTAGGGCTAAGCCCTGGGCCTTTCCCCCACCGAATATCCATTCAAACAAATTCGAATAAACACTTTAACATATAGTTGTTAAGAAATACATGTGGAGCGAGCGGTTAGCCCGGTCCTTCCAGTCCTTTGCCCGGAGGAGAGGTTGGGGGTTCGACCCATGCCGAAACCATATAAATTTTGCATAAACCATCAACCAACCATAGGGTGCCATGTGGGAGCCCATGACTGGGACACGTGGCACCTCAACAACCAATAGAAGTTTGCCATGTTTCAAATGTCGATTCGTCCACCAGTTTGCCACGTAACCTGCAACCATACTTGCCTAGTCACTACCCTATCAGCTGTTGATGTCATCCCATGCCACGTGTCACCCTTACAGTGGTGACATGTGTCACCCATAGATTGGTCCAGCGGTCTGCCTGTACACCACATCGCCTGCCATGTGTCACCTCCAGGAGTTTCCATGTCACCTGTACGGCCTGTACAGTCAGCGTGCCACGTGGCATTGTATGGACTGTACGGACTGTACAGTCATCCCCTTTTTTGCCTGTTTGGGTTTTTGGACAGAATGCGATATCTTTCGCATACGGAGCCCATTTGACGAAGTAAATATATGGCCAGAATCAGGAAGATGAGATGGACGCAATGGCGCTGGTTTCGTCAAATTCCGAGCACTTTCATTTTTTAGCATTTTTTAGCATTTTTGAGCCCTATCAGGCTTCTGGATCCGATTCTGGATCACACTTCCCCACTAAAAGACCTTTTGGTCCCCAAAACGTTACTGGCCAGTCAACAAGCTCAGGATAGGCCACCTGACTTTCTCTTTGTCTCTGAACTCTGTCCTGTGCACCTGTCTCATCAAGATCAACTATAACACAATCATGACAATTGACAGTATATTGTTAGTCATTTGAACCTTGTTACATCTTACTGAAGCAACTATCATTTATGTAGAAAACATTACTAATGATAGTATCAAGAAGACGACTGCAAATGAGCTGATATACTTGAAATATCTGCACRACATGAGCTTATCTTGAAGCAACTTATGATTGATTTTCCATTCAACAATCATTTCTTGTTCTTTCTTAAGATCGATTACTTCATTTGAAACAATTATTGGTTTGTTGCTTGCTTGCACTGCCTTCTTTAATTGTTCCATTTTTTGAAGTGTTTTATTTTCTTTAACATGATGAGGATGAACCACATAATCTTGACCTGCTTTAGTGAATTGATATTGATTCTTTGTCCTATAGAAGATTGCCTTACAATCATATAAATATGGACTACCTAAGACCATTCCACATTCTCTTAACGACACTACATCACATGTTACTTCGTCCACATACTTAGATGAAATTGCAAATTTGATTGTGCACTACTTTGTTATGTGCATTTGATGATGATTTCTTA
>ML811389.1:24362-51094 GCA_009831015.1 Picea engelmannii | reverse complement strand
ATGTAGTTGTGTTTTTAATCCCAATTGCTTAACCAATTCTTCTGAGATTAGATTAGATTGAGATCCATTGTCGATTAATGTGTCTATCTTAGTGTGTCGCATGATTACCCTTATATGAAACAAGTTGTTTCTACAATCAATGTTTTCACCAATTTTACCTGTCATACCAACCAATGAGATCTTTGATTCATCACCTGAATCTGATCCCAAGTCTGTGGGTTTTGTTGTCGTTGCCACTGTTTGCATTCCCTTCTTTTCTTTGAACCACTTTGGCCTCTTCTTGGGATGCAACTTCCAACATTTGTCCTCATCATGTCCCTCTTTCTTGCAATTCTTGCAAGAGGGATTTCTTTCCTTCCTCGTCACTATATTTTCATTCTTGCCATGCCTTTTCCTCTTGTCCTCTTTCCTTGAAGACGATGATTCCCCTGACACACTTGCTTTCCCTGCTTCAATATACATAGCTTGAACAGAAACCTCATCAAGGTTAGTGGGTCCAAACATGAAAACAGTGTTTCTAATATGCGCAGGTAAACCTCCTATATACTTCATAAGATTTTCTTATGTTTGCAAATGGATGTCTAACATTAATGCCATTTTTCGAAATCCATCGGTGTATTCTTTCACTATTTGTCCTTTTCTTAGTTTTAAAGATTGCCATTCAATTAATGCTTTTTCCTTATAACCCAAAGGATAGAATTGTTTCCTAAGTGCAGAAATGAAGCTCTTCCATGATGGAAATATATTACCCACACATTTTGTTCCCTTTTGCAGCTTGCTTTGCCACCAGATGAGAGTTGTACCTGCAAGTCTCAAAGATTCCAACTTAATTTGTGTGGCCTCATCCTTGATCTGTTGCACACTGCAGTATACCTCCATCTGCCTGATCCAATTGTCAAGTTTTTATGCATTTACTTCACCATCATATATGGGCAATCAAATTTAACATCAAGTTTTAACAATGGCATTTCACTTTTATTCTTATGAACATTTTTCTTTCCATTAGATTTAGATCTTGAACTTGAAGAAGAAGGAGAAGAAGGAGGTGTTGATGGAGGTGAAGGAGGAATTTGAAGATGATCCTCTTCCTCTTCACTTTTTCCCTTTGAATATTCACCCAAAACTAGTCTTTTTCGTTCCAAGTAATCCTCGTACAAAACTCTCACCATCTCTGACATAGCAAGGAATGTTTTCCAGAACTCTGTCTCATCCTGAGAAATCCCTTCTTCCAATGCCATCTTCTCGCTGTGAGAAGCTCTCTTTCTCAATCCAATTAATGGATTCTCTGCAACAAGCTCGCCTTCACCACGCCGTAGCTTTTCCCTGGTTAACATGAAAAACTCAAATCCAAACATCAACTAGCTCTGATACCACTTCATCCATAGGATCTTTTAATGACTATGGTTGAGTTTTAATTTTGCATGTGTTAATTAACCATTTGAGAAAATTAATGAAAGAATGAGGAAAGAAGAGGAATAATGACAGCCATATACACATATGCAGATCTGAAATGAAGTAATAAACAACAAACCATAAAACGAGGATTGATAACGGAGTTCGGCACAATGTTGCCTACATCTCCGGGCCTTTGTCTTTGTGGGGGAGGCTTCTTTATTTCTGTTCAAAAGCTCAAAAATACATCGCAGCAGTGTCAATTGGCTACAAGACTGATCTGGTCATGTTCTTCCAGATCTCAAGAACCCTGCAAAGAAAACGGCATGCAAAACGGACGTCCGGAGCTCCCAGAAATGGCCCACAAGCGTCTGCTCCTCAATAGCTTCCCTGCATAAAAATGGCTTTGGCTTGGCTTCTCTTCAGCATAACTCTACTCTGACTATCCTTCATGGCCTCAAACAGGCCTGGTTTATATAGATCTGAAGTTGGTTATCCATCCCCAACTTCCTCCCAAAATTTGGGCTCCAAAAATGCCCAATATCTCCCAAAAATGGAGAAAATCCATTATTAACAGGCAATAAATCAATGAAAATCCCAAACTTTAGCATAAAAACCCACTTTTGTGTAAACTTGGGGATAATCCCCCTTCGTCCGGCGCATGCCCTTTTGGTCGGGATAGCCCTAGTCGTATGGGATCCACTCGGGATCCGAGGATTGGTCCCTATCACATACACCCGCATATGGTTTAACACACTGCGCTCCCGGTTCTATGGTTGTGGTCATATGTTCGTGCCGAGCGCTGGGGCTAAGCCCCGACCCTTTCCCTCGCCGAATATCCATTCAAACAAATTCAAATAAACACTTTAACATATAGTTGTTAAGAACTACATGTGGAGCGGGCGATTAGCCCGGTCCTGCCAGTCCTTTGCCCGGAGGAGAGGTCGGGGGTTCGACCCATGCTGAAACCATATAAATTTTGCATAAACCATCAACCAACCATAGGGTGCCATGTGGCAGCCCATGACTGGGCCACGTGGCACCTCAACAACCAATAGAAGTCTTCCACGCGTCAAATGTCGATTCATCCACCAATCTTCCACGTAACCTGCAACCGTACCTACCCAGTCACTACCCTGTCAGCTGCTGATGTCATCCCGTGCCACATGTCACCCTTATAGTGGTGACACGTGTCACCCATAGATTGGTCCAGTTGTCTTCCCGTACGCCACATCATCTGCCATGTGTCACCTCCAGGAATTGCCACGTCACATGTACGGTCATACGGCTTGTACAGTCAACACGCCACGTGGCACTGTACGGACTGTACAGTCGTCCCCTTTTTTTGCTTGTTTGGGTTTTCGGACAGAACGTGATATATTTCGCATACAGAGCTCGTTTGATGAAGTAAATATATGGTCGGAATCAGGAAGACGAGACGAACACAATGGCGCTGGTTTCATCGGATTCCAAGCATATTCATTTTTTAGCATTTTTTAGCCCTGTCAGGCTTCTGGATCCGATTCTGGATCATTCAAGGTCTCTATGACCTTATCAGAAGTCGGGCAAATTTGACGAATACTTTTTTTCAAATTATGATAACTTACTCTACGTTTTTTATCTAAGCCATCTATGGCCTCATCACAACTGTCATGAATTTTACGCATGTTTTTTTTGTTCAAGCCCTGTCTGCCCATATTGCAACTGGGAGGACTTTCATTTTCACAAAAAAACATTCCACGTGTATGCAAATTTGATGTCGTTTGGGTGGCATGGACAGTCAACCCTGAACTACCGATATGTGCAAGCAAAGGTTCATAATGGATATGTGTTGTATCTATTTTCAACGAAAGGATGTCAATTTTTCGATCGCAATTTGAATCAATAACCCAGGAATGGACAGTGGCATCTGGCAAGGGAAACCACACCTGGATATTAACCCTGAATATGACATACAACCATTGCAAATAGAATTTGAAACCCTCCATATGCCCTTTTTCATATGGAAGCGCCATGTTCACAAGGTATTCCTGCCAACTTCCAACTGCCAACATATTTTCTACGAGATTTGGGCAAAGGTGTTGATGCAAGCACCTAAAAGCCTATTGGCTGCCGCCTATAATTGCATTGCAAAAGGACAGTACAATGTAAAGTCGCAACAACTGAACATCGAATTCTGTTGGTACCAAATAGCAAATTGCATTGAACAGACTATCTCCACAGCTAGACACAACGTTTGTTGCCAACTTTAAACCATGGCAATATATGCCATGCAAAATCCCTTTGCATTGTGATTGAAGGTCTTTGCAAATAATGGACAAGTAGATATGAGGACCTTCTATATTGCATATGGGCATTTTTCTGTACACCAGTGGTTCATAATGGCCACTGAGGGCATTGGCATCATGGAACAAGATGCAATATGGATTGTCAGATGCAGTTTTAATGAATAGTAGATATCTTGTTTTTCTTGTCAATGACCAAATGACAACTGGTATATTCAGCCAGTTAGACAACCATCGTATACAAAATGTATCTCCCCAAAGTCCCCTCTCATGCGGAGGAAGAACTGGAGATGCAGACAACCACATTTTTGAAAAATACATACTGACATCTTGTATTCCATGCAATTGCTGAAGAAAATCAGATTCCTGTTCGTATTCATAGGACTGCAAAGCCTCAACATCGCCATTTTTAAAACAGGTCAAGAAATAATCTATCAATCCATTGCGCATCTCTGTTGACGAATAGCGGAAATGCAATAGAAATTGGAATGTATCAAAAAGGCAATCCCCAACAGTATACGAGAATGCATCCAATCTAAAAAGCGCATTGCTATGCAAAACCACATCAATGTTGTCATGTACAATGGACTGTGCAACTAATTCGTACAACTCAACATCTATTACCTCGTTAATCTCTTCAACTGTCACTTTGAAGCTATTTGCTACATAGTTTCACCTTCTATGAAAACAGAGAAAAGAAGGAGAAAATAATAAAAGGTAGCAAAATAGAAAAAAAAAATCAAAGCAGGGCACCAATTCCCGTATGTATCTTTGAACCTTTTTCTTCTCAACTTCAATCCCCCCTAGTCCCACAGCAGATGACAAGAAAACAGAGAAATAAATAAAACAATAACTTTACTCAGCAGAAATAGAACAGGTAGACGCAGTGTTCCCACACACAGAATGAAAGCATACCCTACGTACAGACCCTGCTCGATAGTTCCCTCTTCTGATGGCTCCCAACTACTTTTCGTAATGCCCTCTGCATTGCAAGACACTTGCTTTCCAGGAACATAAACTAAGAGCACAAACAAAGATGGTGGGACTGCCACCATTGAAAAACAACAACAGTAGGGAAACTTACCCGTCAACAAAGGACGACAAGAGCTTAGCCCCAAAAATTGCAAACCGCAACAACAGGTCCAACAACTTGCAAAGTTGAAAAACAACAAACCAGTGAACAACCACGAAGAGCACAAACTGCAATTGCAGGACCTTAACTTTGTGAATCAAACATGAACCAGAACCATGGAACGAAGCACTGAACAAGGATCGAACACTCGAGCACCGATGTCGACCATGAACGAAACTGTATTGCAACCCATTTGTACAATAATCATTTAACACTGCCAGAGTTGTTAGGTAAATAGTTAAGACTATTAGGACCGTCGAAGGGTGTAGGCCTGTGCAAGCATTTAAGAAAATATGCAGCGTGACAATCTTGTTCTCTCGAAGCACGCAACAATAAAGCAAAAATCAGGCGTAGTAATATGGTAGAGAATGTATTCTACCTAGCAAAAAATGCTAAGGGAGACATTCGAACTAATGCTAGCATTAATCCACCATTGACCTATGCATAATAAAATATATAATTCAAAAAGCCCATATACTACCAAATACTTTGGACAGGTCAAGATATTTAACATTGGAAATAGCGAAGGCTGCAATAAGACCTCAAATCCTTTGTCCAATCAGATCTTGACAAATATGATACTTTTTATTATATTAAAATGGATGTCTTCACTTCCCTTGTTCCAACAATAAACAATATGAAAATATTTCTGGTCAATGCACAATCTAATACCAGGTCAACGATTTATCGATCGCTATAGTCCCTCTACGCCTACGACAGGGACTAATAAAAAGTGTAACATATCAACGAAACTTTCCAAACTCATAAAACAATAAAAAGTAAAAATATAAAACAATTTTAGTTTTAAATTTGACAAATAATTTTTTATTTTAATTTTTATTTACATGAAAAATAATTTTAAACCCTTCTATAAAAAGCTAAATAACTATGGAAAAGAAATGAAAATACATTATACCTCTCTCATATAAAATAATTTACTTTTCACTTTCACTTTATTATAATAAAATTATAAACATATATTATTAATTTACAAATTATAATAATATTTTAAAACATTAATAAAAAAAATTCACATATTAAAAACTCTTACACATATTAGAAACTCCTACATGATTGTGCATATTCATGATGGCAATATAACGATATTCGATATGAATTTTGAAGAGAATTAAATATGGAAACCAAATAAATTTTTAATGTACGATAATTTACTTTTCACAACTTATATTATTGATTTATAAATTATAATAATATTTTAAAATATTAATAAAAAATATTCATGTTACATGATTATGCAAAAATATTCATGTTACATATTATGAATATTCATAATCGGAATATCAGATTTACTTTTTCACAACTTATATTCTTGATTTACAAATTATAATAATATTTAAAAATATTCAATTACATAATTATGCATATTCCACATGAATTTTGAAGTAAACAAAATATGAAAACTAAATAACTTTTTCATGTATTATAATTTACTTTTCACTTTAAGGTTGTAAACATATATTATTTACACATTATAATAATATTTAAAAACATTAATAAAAGATATTTACATGTTACAAACTCTTACATGGTTATGGTGATGGAAATATAACACTCGATATGAATTTTGAAGAAAATAAAATAGGAAAACTAAATAACTTTTTCATATACAATAATTTACTTTTCACTTTAACATTGTTATAAAAATATTTCACGTTGTTATTGTTATAATTAGCATACCTTCGAAGTGGGGAAAGGAAACATCGAAAAAAACTGTGTAACATATGTTTTATGATACCACATTTAGTGAGAAAATCAACAATGAAACAAATATAATATAAATAAGTGAATAGTGTAATAAAAGTTTCTAAATATATAGCAAAAAAAAATGCTTGGTACGTTCGAGAAAGTGATCTGCATGAGAACCATCTTGAGTCGAGAAAGTGATATGCATGAGAACCATCTTGAGTCTCCCATATCGACAGGGAATCAACATGTCAGTGCATTTCAACTACAATCTATCTGTAAGTCACTATCACAATCTTCATTAAGAGTCTAGTGATTGACCAAGATGGATTTTATTGCATCTCTAGGGAAATTATAGCATATCGGCAAAGAAAACACTGAACACTATAGTGTAGAATGTAACCATCACTCTAAAATATCATGATAAAATACACAAATCGAACTGAATTTTTTTCAAAAAAGGCGTCACATAAAGCATTATCGAAGGTGTTTTAAGGGGATGTTCTTTTTTGAATTTTCTTCCTTTGTCCTTAACCAATTAAGTATTGCCACATATTTGATACATTTTCTCTGGGTTATGGCACATGCCACTGACTCCAACTGTTAGCCGCCTCTTCCTTGCAATTATTATTTAATTTTAATTTAATGGTTTCACAGGGAATTTACGAGTACTGGGAAGACTCTGTAAGCTTCTTACCCTTGTCATCGATCATCAACTTGATCGTAATCAGCCCAAGTCCTCATAGCCATCACGATACCACCTTCTTTCTAAATTTTCACCCGAGTGATCTTGCAATTGGTAAAAGAACAAAATCTACACCAATCAGGCTTCAAAGGTGCAGGGTTCGAGCCGCATTAGTCAATCTGAATATGCAGAGGAGAAGATCAATACAGGTCGCTTGAGTAATGTGCACGTCAGACCTGACGAGAAAAAGGGCATGAGGTCCTTGTATTCATGCTTCTATTTTTTTCAAAGACAAATTTAGTAAGGCCATCCACATATTTCAGAGAGTCGTTGGGGCCTTGTACTTCGAAAAAATCTTGCCAAAATCATTGAGAAGGGGATATATCCCTGGATCCATTCAACTAATTATTCATTGATAAGGTGTCGCCGATTGATTTTCTAAGTAAGATGGAGTCTTGAAATCATCAATGGTGTTGAATGAAAAATGATAATAATGAAAACTTGCACATCCCATTTAAAATTTTAGCGACAATGGAGGGAAAATGGATAACAGACAAAACCCCTCTGATTAATTTGGTGGTATGCTCATACTCCTCACTTACGGTTTCAAACATTTGAATGGAAAAATGAACTTACTAGATTACAATGACCGGTCACCATTGCTTTTATTAGAACAGTGAAACAAAATCCCTTATAAGAGCTTCAAATGACTCTTTCCCAAGAGATCCAACATCACATACTATTCATATTTCCTCAGTTGCTAACAATATATTGTTTCTGGGAGAGTTCATGCAACCAGATTGGGATATGTTTCATGTAAGTGGGATTCAAAAGTTGTGTTAGATATTTAGAAAATAATGTCTTCAAATTGATTATGTTTGATGATCTGCAATTCATTGATGCAGAGCTTACATCACTTCAAAAGTTGTGTTTGATATTTATAAAACAATGTTTACAAATCACTTATGTTTAATGATCTTCAATTCACTAATGGTGTTGCTCAAGTTGTCGGAGGCCGTGCAATTTATGTTAGGTAAAACTTCAACCTTTCTTTATGGCTAATAAATATTGGAGTTGTAGAGATAGTTCGGTAAAACTTCAACCTTTCTTTATGGTCAATATATATTTGAGTTGTAGGGATAGTTTAGTAGTCAAAGTAGTTGTTTTGTTGTGCAATCAATTTTTTCCCCTTTTTATCTATATGCTTTGGCAGGGGAGGGGTTTGAATAATTTATGTAAACATTGTTTTCATGGCCGTTTAAAATTTTACTGAAAAGCCAGGGGTTCACAATTTTAAGCTTTCGAAAAAGCTAGTCCTCCTTGATGGATCCTTTTTGCATGCGCGATTGCCTGGCAGACCGACATGGGACTGTCTCTTCGTAGATCCAGCCAGAGATGGGAAAAGGTGGGGCTCTATGTTAGAGTAACCTGGTTATTAACATGTAAAACTTATTACTATTATGTGCTTTCTTTTTGACCAAATGACCATTTGTCTTTGCAGCTTAATGAAAATATGGAACCTAAACAAATATATTGAAATAATGGGTATCTTTAATTTCCAAGGAGAAGGATGGTGCAAAGTTGAAAAGAAGAATTATATTCATGATTCATCTCCAATTACCTTAAGTGGTATTGTGCGTGCTCAAGATGTTGGCTTTCTTCCACAAATTGTTGGTGATGGTTGGAATGGCGATATTGTAATCTATGCTCATAGATCAGGTAAGAAGATTGTCTTATTTATATTTTTATTTTGAATGATGTGATGGATCTTCGCAAACAACTTCCTACTCTCTATTGTCCAACAAAAAACCCAAGACATGCATAAGGGATACTCTTGACAAGCATATAGCACTTGACCTTCTAAATCAAATTATTAGGTGAAGAGCCACTTTTCAGAAACAGATCACAACATTTTGTTAGTGTTTTTTGTTAAGGTTATTTCCAGCTAGGATTGGCTAAATCTTATAGATTATAGTGCTCTCTGGAGTCTGAAATAGCTCCGATTTCTTCTAAAATCTATTTCTACTTATCTAATTTTGCACAGGAAAAGATGTCAGACTATCATGAATTAAAATCAGTCCCAACAAAGTATTAAAACAAATGGTATTATAATCCAAGTGCACCTCCTCACTAATTTTAAATTAATATCAGATGCAATAGAGTATAAAAGTAAACATATGGGAATATAATCCAAGTGCGCCTCCTGGCTAATTTTAAATTAGAATCAGGTGCAATAGAGTATAAAAGCAAATGTGAGTATATTCCAAGTGCTTCATGATGTTATTTCAATAAAGTATCAAAACATTATAGTTTAAACAGATTCTCAACCCAATACAATTCATGTGTCTTCCTTTATTTGCATACCCTAGTGGATTGAAATCACATGATTCCATGTGAGAAAAATCAGATTTAAGAAATTCCGTTCATTTTGTATACATCTTGATACTTTGATGTTGGAAGACATGTGGATTTACAATCAGCTCAGTCGTTATGTATACATCTTGATCCTTGATTGATGTTGGAAAATTGAAAATGTTGTTTTTCCGTGTTTACATCTCCACACATTTTGATGCTAGAGTATTCAATTTTTTTCTTTTTGCCGTGCAGAGGTTATACACATCTTTACGTTGGAAGAGTCTTGTATATTAATTCTAACCAAAATGTTCATTTCTAGGGTTGAGGTTTTAGGTATTGGAAGAGGGAAATCATGCTCTATGAATACCATTTGAACTGTGTTCCACCACCAAAGAAAGTAAGATATTTCCTTGATACCCTAAGTCGGTTTTGAGTTTTTTGTACAACTACAAGTTTGGTGTGAGGAACATTGTTGTACCATATATGCACAATAAATAAGAAACTAACAATCAATAACGTGTTCTAAGTCTATTTTACAAGTGATACATAGATAAATGAATTTCAGTCAAGCATCAAGGGAAGAGAGAGTGAACCTTAGCGTTGCTGGTGGGCCATGTTATTGGTTTCTTATATCTTGCAATAAGGGGACCAAGGCATGTAGGGGGGTCTTCACGATAATTCCTTTCTCGATGCTCATAATGTGAAGTAGTATGAAGTTGTCTGATGGTCATTTCATTATAAGCCAATGAATGTAGTTTAGACGAGATGAAACATTCCAAAGTTTGCAATTGTATTGATGCCCTAAATCTCCATTACTTTGTTCTTTATGTTCCTTCAATAATTCTCTTGACTCCTTTTTTGAATGGGCAGGCATTTTGATGGTTGTGATACTGGGGAAAATACCTACAAAACATGTTGAGAAACTTGTGGTAATCAATGAAACTTCACAATATGACTTACCTCTCTAAGATTTACCAAACAATAATTGAAAGAGATTAACGAAAATTACTTTAGATAGACAAGGATTTAAAGGAATTTAATGTCATTAGACGATTAGGGGGTTTGAAGAAAATTGATAAAAAATCTCCTATCAAGGTAAGCTAATGGACAATTATATTAAAAAACTCCAAAGAAACAGACAAAGAGCACTGAAATAAAAAATCCTTACTGCCCGAGCAAATTCGATTCTGAGAGAGCTGCCCCCAATGGCCACACCCTGCAACCCCTCCTTAGCTGCTTTAGCATGCTCAATGTGCTTGAAATACACAAACATTTTTTTAGAGATTCATTTATTTTGTATGGTGCTTTGACCAATCTGTAAGTTTGTTTGCTTGTTTTAGCTTTTTCTTTACTCTGTCAAATTTCTCCTTTTGGTCGGTGGTATGAACCTGTTTCAATACCCCTTTTGCGAGAGCATATTTTGATTAGTGGATATAGAAGGATTGACCCTGTTTTCACCAGGCATCCGTTTTGGCAATAGTTTGGTTGAGGCCTTTGCAGAATTTGGCTGTATTTTGGCTCTGTTTTTGTGTGGGTTTTGGTATTGGGGATGGGGGATAGAAAAGTTACAGAGAGTCACTTGACATCGGCCACAACTTTTGTGGAAGGAGGTGTGCAAGACCCCTGTGATGATGCTTGCAGCATCTGTCTTGAGCCCTTTGTGGACAATGATCCCGTCAAGGTAATGTGTTATTTTCCAATTCATGTGGTTTATGATTGATTGATTCCATTGTTTACATTTGATTTTGGGTTTCAAATGTATCTGATGGATTCTGAGCCATTGGATTTGGTTCAATCAAGAGCGAAGATACGTATTTTGGTTGGTGAATTTTGTTCCTCCCTACATGAGTTTTGGTTACCATAACTGACCTTAGATCTGGTGGGTTGTTTCAGGTCACTAGCTGTAAACATGAGTATCATTTGCAGTGCATACTTGAGTGGTGAATTGCTTCATGAAATTTGTTTTAGTCATTCAGACCATCTATATATAAATTTCTATTGATGTGTAGGACAATTCCAGGAGGCCTGCAATTGATAGATGCTAAAAGTTTTCCCTTTTCTTAATCAGGTCCCAAAGAAGTAAGGAATGCCCTATGTGCTTGCAAATCCTCATCTTGAAGGATCCTGCAAGGTATGTGGGGATATTTCTTTTATTCCTTTTTGGTGATATATGGTAGAATTTGCTGCATCATTCTCAAACCCCCTCGTTTTAGTATATCAGACAAAGTTCTGTTCTATTCCACTCAATAGCGGGCTTTACCCATGCCACATTGTGAGCTGTTATGATGAAGTATGTAGATTTGTGTTTTTGGTCTTCTGTTAACTACGAAGTTACTTTAATCCCATTCCAGATTTTAATTATAACAGACTCCCTTGCAGTCAAGAGTTGCTTGCAGCAGTGGAGCAAGAGAGAGGAGCTTTAGATGAAGCCGGTCTCCGAATACTCCGATGTTTGCTCGAAATTCTGTGGATGAAATTGAATCCCACCATGTTTGTATTCCTTTCCTCTATCTCAGGCTGGGAGAGATATAGCGGATTTCAAATGAAGATTATTTCATGTTGTTCTTATAACGTGGGACTTTTCTGTAAGGGCTAACCATTGCAATGTGAATTTGCAGGTTCCGTCTTATACCGATGACTCTGATTTTGAGGAACGGATTATGCAGCATTTGGAAGCTGCTGCGATGGGCATAGCGCATCATTTTAGCAGAAGACAAAATTGAAGGCATAGATCTTCTGGCCAAGGTCATCCGCAATTTCTGGTGTTCTCTACTCATCCCAATGCACCTCCGATTTCACCCAACAATATTGAAGCTCAAGATGGAAATATTCCAACATTTACTTCACTTGATTCCATGACACCTGCTATGACTGCTACAAGCGAAGAACAGCTACAGCAGGGACCTTTGCCATCTCCACCAGGACAAATGAATTCGCAAATAGGAACACTGGTATTGCAGTGCAAGCTTTAGACAACAGGGGTGAACCCTTTACACCAAGGTGTGTAAGCTTTGTGATGATACTGGGATTAAATTTCAAACTACAAACCTTTGTATTCTAGTGATCAATATATTTTCTCCGGTAATGTTTTGGTCGTTTTGGAATATAACTTTTCTAGAGACTTGCTTAGAAAAATTCTATACATATCTGTACTTTGCATTTAAGTTTTCCATAGGGGCCTTGGTTCAATCACATGGAATGAAGTAGGTGCTATAAAAGACTATGTTTCGTTTTCTTACCATGTTGAATTCTGCACCAATCTTCATCCAGGAATAATGCAGGGCAAAAGTCCCCTGAATATCAACAGAGATCAAGGCCTTCTGATTTTCAGTCCTTTTCCGAGTCATTCAAATATCGATTTAATGTTGTTTCTACAAGGTTTGTGATTACTGTTCGAATCTCTTGTGGAAAGCTGTGTGCTTAAAGTTTTGTCTTTTTCCCAATAGTACCAAGGGTGATGTTTTTCTGAACACTTCTACAGGTATAAGGAATCAATATCAAGGAGTAAAAGAGGTTTTAAGGAGAAGTTTTTGCACGTAACAATGCAGTAACTGAACTTGGCAGAGAAGTTCAACGAGAGGTTGGTGCTGGTATTGCAGGTGTTGCCCGTATTATGGAGCGCCTTGATCCTTCTAGTAAAAAAAATGGTTCCTCTGCTTCCGATAATATGGAAGGAAGTTCAGCGGGAATGCCAATTAGACACGCTGTTGAAGGGCGTCAGGTTTTTCCATGTTTTAACAGCAACAATGGATCAAATTCATGTGGCACAAGTTCAGGTTTAAGCCCACAATCTCTCAGAGATAAATCAAATGGCTGCATAAATGAAGCATCTATAAAGGCAAGGAGCCCCGGTTTCCTTTGTGTGCCATACAAGGTTTCTAAGTTTTATAAAAATTCGAAGTACTGCTAAGTTCTGAGATTGAATGCATCAACTAACACAAAGTTTACAAACATATTTTTCATATTATAGCAGGAGGATCTCAAACTCAAGTTCTTCAAAGCTATTTTTTCTCTTTTTGGTTTCTCTTCGTTTGCATTTAGGCAACTGCTTGAGAATCTGTTTCTCCTAAGACCTGGTATGCTGTTCCGGGAGATGCAGCGTTATCATTAGACGAAGTTATACGAGTTCAGGGTTATGGGGAGCATGTTAGTCGTCTTGGTATGGTTTGTGCATTTTCAGAGGTTTCTTGTTCATGTGATAGTACTATTAAGTATTTGCCTTCGTTTTTACTGGTTAACTTTAGTGCCCTTACTGTACACTTCATTGACAATGAACATTCTGACATTTACATTTTTCGATGTCTATGGAAGGAAACTTTATTCTTCATATTTCTAAACATCCATACATTGGTTCATTCCACTAACCAGCTGTTTGTAGTAGTGGTCAGCTGCATTTGCCATTTTGGGTGAGAAGACAACTCTCATGTCCCCAGAAATATTGCTTCAGGCAGGGGTTCCTTGTTGCAGGTGCTGTTTTTGGGTTAACCCTCAAAACCTTGTAGACCATCACATGACCAGATTCACCAATCTCTGGCAGAGCTGAAACATCTCATGCGGAACACCTCCAATGAGCTCTGCCCTTACCAACGAGAACTCCTGTATGAACGGCTTTCAGGTTGGTAAATAGGAAACAATTTTGTACAGGTCCAAGAGAGCCGAGCGATTTTTGAACAAATTCGAACTGGATTTGCAGTTTGAAGGAGGGTATCAACCAGTTAGAAATCCAAGGTTTGACAGAGTACTAGTAGATTATATGAGAGAGCCTTAAATACTTGCATAGACTAACTGAGTGAATACAGGTGGATGGATAATCTAAAATGCAACACTGACCGACTAACCGATTGAGTGAAAACCGACTGAGTGAATACAAGTTGATGGATAATGTCAAATGCATCACTGATGGCGGTGACGAGATCCACAATGGAGTACAGATCTAACACACATGTGTCATGACGAATTGAGGATGACAAGTGTTGGTTTTAAGTCGTTTTGGACAGACAGCTTGGGAGGGAACCTCTTGTTATAGGAACGTTTTTGGTGTAATAATAAGATGGTAAGTTTATAATACAGCCTGAGTGGGTTTAATGGTTAAGAATATGTGTTTCCTCTTAAGAGGTCACAAGTTTAAATCAAGAAAAAGTAGGTTCAAATCCAGAAGGGTAGGGTATGTATACCTTTATAAACTTTATTAATCAAATCACTGGACAATTAAAATAATTTACTTTTCACTTTCAAACTATTATAATATAATAAAGTTATAAATATATATATATATATATATATATATATATATATATATTATTGATTTATAAATTAAAATAATATTTAAAATCATTATTAATAAAAAATATTCACATATTAAAATACAAATAAAAATCATATTTAAAAACATTAATAAAAAAAATATTCACGGATTAAAAAAGCTTACATGATTGTGCATATTCATGATGAGAATATATCGATATTATGAATATTGAAGAGAATACAATATGGAAACTATCAATATAGCGATATGGAAGGAGCGTTCATGCCAATTTTTTTTATGATGGGATGATGTAGTCTGCATTGCATGACGAAGTGCTTCCGAGAGTTGCATCGAATTTACAATGTTGATATAAAGGAAGTAATTCTCCATGTTACTTTGAATGTTTTTGGGAGATTTGAACTGCAAGGGGATCTTACAAAGATAGGTAAAAAAAATAGAATCAATGGTGACTCTGAGAAAGAAAGGACAAAAAATAGAATTCAATGGTTTACCTTTTTCACTAGTGTCTCAAAACAAAGAAAATGCATGAAAAATATAATAATATTTCAATATTATTTTTTTCTTAAATGTAAAGGAGATGAAGAGTCTCAAGATAATGACCAAACTTATGAAGTAACATTTCTAAGAGACACAAAGTCCTAGGTATGATACTTTAATCAAACTTATTAAGATATTGTTCTCAATGTTACTTAATGTTACTTGTTACATCCGAATTAATGCTTTAAGCACCATGGGTGAAGGATTACCTTCAAATACTGACATGTCAAAAATCAAAACCATGCAAGAGAATGTAGGTTTTAATTTTTCTTAAGCTTAAAAGATCATTCCCTCATCTATAAAGTAAAATATAAAACGAAACACTTAACATGATAAGCTCGATCTATAAAAGCCATAGAAATGTGAAAAACTTACATATAATTTCTTTTAGGTAAACTATAACATTTTGGACATCAAAAACCTTATTTCTTGTTTCAATTGTAGGTGTCATGATGTTTAAGCATGCAGGATGATGCATTATATGAGATATTCAAGCTCAGTCACCTTAGAATGTATCATGGGAGTATATAGAGTGGTTCTCTTTGCATGTAAGAAGACCAACTCAAACACATGGGATGAATATAGGGTCACTACTCTCAAAGCTCGAAGCATCCCAATTAGAGATGGGATGAATATAGGGTCACCCTCAGTTGAGGTCAAAGATGGGATGAATATAGAGTCACCTTCAATTGAGCTGGAAAATCTTAGGGATTAAATATAATTGTATATTTGTTTTCATTGGGAATGCATGTTCAACTGTTACAAAAACAATTCCATCAAGTCTAACAAAACTATTTTGTTCGTTTCTCCTTGTGAGGCCGAACATGTAGTTGGTGTATCATTTCTATTCACATGTTTCTTTTTTAGGGATTCTTTTGATAATGGGGATGTCTTGGAAGAAAACAATATGATATTCTTCCAAGGCAATGTATATATCTCAAAATTCTTTTTTATTTTTTTTATGACTAGGGGAATCGACAACTGCGACAGTATCGTACTCGCATGACACGGGGTCGAATCCTGTCGGCTACCTTATAACCCCTAGGGATAATCTCACAGCTCGCAAACACACCTCCAGATAAATCGAGGTTTGAACTTGTGACTTGCGTAACAACACGAACGCCTTAATAGTATGTTCATTGGCCACTAGACCAAACCCCTGCAGGAATCTCAAAATTCCTTTTACTAGACCACTTATATTTAGTTTTGATTAGCCATTGTATCTTATCAGAGCATCTTAACATATTTTTTCTGCCAATGACATCTTAAAAGCTACTTAGTTCTTGGCTTGGTAGACTTCTAATGGTTTCCCTTGGAAAACTAGTTAATAAGTCTTGGTAGTTACTCCCAAATTAAGTGTCATAATTGCTTGCATTCAACAAATTTGTAATTTGTTTTTATAAATATTATTAATGATACTTCTTTTTAATATTCCTTTCTGATTTTTTATTTAATTCTCCTCACTACTTCCATTCAATTTTTTTGAATATTAGGTAATTAAGAAGCTATAGAAGTTTTGGTAGTGTTAACACATGATATGTACTGAGGCACATCATTAGTCTTTGCTAGTCATGTGGTAATTCCTTCTTCTACGAGTCAGTCATTTAAAAGTTCATAGGTTTAGAGTAATCTTTTATGATTATAAAATCAAGGTTCTTGATTTTAACCTTGGGTCTAAAGTTGATCAAAATACATTGTCAAGTCTTATTGTTATAAGGGTGATTGTAATCATCTGTAAAGAAGGAAAGGTATCAAATTCATCTCCATTTTCACTAAAACACAACGCACAACAAACTAGTTAAAGGCGCTACGAAATCACAGTGCGCTGCAAACTGGTTAAAGGCGCTACAAAATCACAGTGCGCTGCAAACTGGTTAAAGGCACTACGAAATCATTGTGCATTGCAAACTGTCACATACTACCACTTTTGACATGTGAACTGGTGTTGGCACTACAAAATGTTAAATGTGCATGTGTTGCTAACCCTCTACAGTATTAAAACCCATTGTTTTGGTATTCTAAACCCTGGTCATTAGTCAAAATTGTTATCTCAGGGTCATCCTACATCCTTCTTTTGCAAACAAGTATTAAAACCCACTGTTTATTTTGCGCTGCAAACTGGTGTTGTTACTACAAACCCTCTATTTATACAAAGTTGTCTCTTTTTCTTGTCTACATTTTAAATTCACTCAGACTGGAATTGATGTCCCTTTTATCATTCCTACTTGCATTTTCTCCACTCCATATCATTGTTGTGTATAAAGACATGTGAACCCTTAATATGCCATCTCTGTAATCAAACCCTAAAATCCTTGTTTTACTCTATATTTCACATAGCAACTGTCATAATAGGATAAAAGAGGTTTTTAAGACATAAATTATGGACAACCGGCAAAGCAAGAAAATACACAAGGGGGGAGAGATTTTGAGAAATGAACCATATGCTCTTTGTCATGGTTTTTGCATGCAGTTACAACTCTAAGTGGTGGTTTTGGATTTTGAGTTAAACCTGGCATCTTTTATATATTTTCCCCAAAGTTATTACTCAAAAGTTGTAGCAGGTTTATCAGAGGTTTTCAAGGCTTCTTATAGAGTTTTGGCATCAGTTGATTTGATTTGGAACGAAACGGGTTGCTACAGGAAAGTTCGCAGTGCCTGGACTCACTGGCACTGCAAACTGGTAATTTGGGATAGTTTGTAGCAATTAGCACACATTAGAGTCTTGTTTTAATCATAAATTTTGAATGATGATATGGGTTCTTCTGAAATTTGGTGTGGAGGAAAAACATGATGTGTTTGACTTGCTGACAAAACATCTGCCCGACCCAGTTCATATTTTTGGAGAAATGATAAAATTACTACCTACAAGAAAGTTCGTAGTGCATGCTGTCAAAGGTGCTACGAACTCTAATAGTTTGATAAAGCCGCCTTGTTTAGAGGTTGCCACCTGTCAAGGAGGGTTCGAATGACTTCTAAAAGACCAGCTAGATGTTAAAGGACACCTGCACCTAATATTTAGATCCATTAAAACCTCATGCAATGAATTGGCAATAAGTTTTTTAATGACTTCCAACAACTTTCTAAAATTTAGCAGTTTGTTGGATTTTTGTCTCTTTAACTGTTGTCACCTTTCTCCAAGGCCCAAAATCCAATGAAAGAGATGGGTTGTGACCTCCTAAGCATATATTGGGATGTTATTTTCTATTTAAGGAAGGAGAGGGTTGAGTTCATGGCTAGAAAGAGTTAGGAGAGAGTTTGAGGCAATTTAGCTATATATGTTGATTTGTAAGCTTGTTGGGCATATGTGATGTAGGCATTTCTTCCATTAGAGATTCATGAAAGTTGTTTATCAGAATTTGTGTTCTTTATTATCTTTTCACCTTGTCATCTTGCTTGAATGGAATTGTCGGCATTGAATATCAATGGTTGTTCAAGGGCAAGATATTCATGAGATGCAAATGATTTGTAGTAATTGCCTCCTTTCATGATATATATTCTAGTAATATTTTAAGTCATTTTTCTAGAGAGGATCTTTGCTTGGTGATTTTCTTCTTTGTTATCTTCCTTATACCTCCATCCATCAATTAAAGGTCTTTTGGTCTGGTAGGCATCTTGAGTGCCTTTGATATGTAGGATGTGTTAAGTCCATTCCCAATGGAATGAATTTGCAGATAGTTTTCTACCCTCCTTCTTGCTCTTCCTTGTTGATCCACCTGAGTTTAAACCTGATTTAATCACTTATATCTAAATGGGTACTGGGCTCTCTCTTTCTACAGTCTGGAGTGACTTCTAGTGCTAACATGTAGCATTTCGGTAAGTGAATGGTTTGTTACTTGTGGGTTAAGATAGATCGTAGTAGAAATTTAAATGAGAAAACAAGTTTAGCAAAAAAACCAACTCTTGTTTTAACTCATTTTTTTGTTTTTTTTTTAATTAGTGATAAGTTTGTCCTCTTAGTCATAAGTGTCCATGGGATTTTCTCCCATGTACACAGTAATACCTTCGGCGTGAAAGTTAAAATCAAAATTTCCATGTAAGTTGAAGTACAAAGAAATTATAGTTATATCAAAAATTGAGAGAAATATACAATAACAAAATTTGTGACATAATTCCATATTCTTTTAAAACTAAGCATGAATGCCTCCAGTGAAAATTTAAGCATACAAAAACTCGTCACTAAAATTGAGTATGGACGCTGAAAATGAAGATAGAAGAAAAATGGCAAGGAAAAGTCTGAAAGAAACAATCAGACACAACTCATATGTTTATAACATGTGGCCATGGTAAGTGTTTGCTTACTAGTGGCCAACAAAGGTTGGTTATGCTTGGCATACACATGTTGTATTTGTTGTTCCTTCTTGGTAAAAAATCATTAAATTTGTAGTGAAACCCAATATTGTTGTGGCATACTTATTGTTGGTGTAATTGTTTGTGAACATAAATGATTAGAAAAAGCAGGATCACAGGTGAAGATTTTCAAGAAAGGAAGTTAAATTATGTCATACAAATTGACTCACTGAAATGCCTCGAAGGAAATGAGGAACACATCTCTTAGTAAATGTGCTTATTAATTAGAAGAAGCCCTAAAAAAAAAAATAGGGGTATGAAGAAGTCCTAGAAACAAATGATATGCGCAAAACTTCATGGCATAAATATTCAGGAGGAATATGCATTGACTAAATGGCTGATAATCAATAGTTGTTGATTGTGATGTTAAAATAGTTATGAAATATTAATAGGAGCCATGTCATCAAGTAGGAATAACAGTCACCATAAGCATGAACAATTTATCAAAACAAACAAGCAAATTGAAGTTCTTAGAAAGTATCAAAGATATATGTATGCAGAGTTTGACATATAATATGTGAATAGATAAAATCAAATAATTTTCTTGGCTAGAGTATGCTATATCTACATATTTAATTTGTTCTTCTCTCCCTTGCCATCACATCAATTACATCAAGGATACAACTTGAAGATGGATGCTATGGAAAATCCTATAAAATAGGCCAGATTCATGCTTCTGCACAGTTAATGCATCAAACTTAGATTAGGAAAAAAATCTTATGAGTTTGACAAATCTCAAACTTTAAAATTTCGAACTATGTGCTACTTCCAACTAATAACACATAGTCTAATAGAAAAAAAGTGAAGGTATAATACATGGATTTTCAAGAAAATATATGCTACCCAATGTTCAATACTATGCATACATTTTTGTTGTGACATATAGAAAACATACATAAATGTAAACTCTCATAGATACATATAAATCCACACAAGTGCACAAAGATTCAAACTGGAGAATCCCCCCAGGGTTACAAAATCTCCAAGAATGCATTAAGAAAAAAATTCAAGTCTTGCAATACAATCTATGCAACGAAAAAAAAAAAGGAAAAACTTCTTATGCAACAAAGAGGTAGCAATCAGAACTGAAATTCCATTTGTATAGACATAAAATTGTTTAGGAAGGAAGTGATTCGTTACAATAAAGTAATCCAAACCAAGAGCCAACCTAGCCTCTAACAGAGCCTTAATACAAGTAAAAAAATCAAAGGAAGAACTCAAAGACTCACCTTCGTGGAACAAGATAAGATTATTTTATTTTATTAATGCTTCATATCACTAATGATCATGTTAGGTTTGAAAGTTTTTCCACCAAACACCATAGGAAAAAATATTCTAATGAGATGACCACCATTTATGTTAATAATGTTTTTGAAAATAATCCCACTTAAAGTATCAATTTGAGAAAGTTTCCCCTCCATACATGTTTATCAATTTATCGTGTAACAAATTTCCTTGGCCATTTGCTCGATGAAAACCGACTAGAAGGGTGGATTAATGGAATCACTTGTCCATTCTCCAGATGCAAACTGACTAGAGGGGTGGATTAAGGGAATTTTACTGCCAGATGGTAGCCAATTACTTTGTTTCAATTTTTCTAATGATTCAACACTCACCCCGAAAATCCCTCGAGGGTCAATAGAATGAACATTGTACTATCTAACACAATTGTACATTTTTTAGGCTACATGGCATGGATCTCTTCTTCATATTATGGTCATGTTTATATATATATACATGTTAGAAAGAAATATAGAGATACAATGCACAATGTACAAGGGTTTAAACTTTATAATTGTCATGGAAGTCGCAAGTGGGTATATCGTTGACTTCGAAATTTGAATTCCATGACTGTCGGCTTCATGAGAAAGCACATAAACCGACACACACCTCATTCTGGAAGGGATCTTGAGCCCTGCATTCGATATGAATATCTAGGAAGATGCAAAAATGGCAACGAATAGTTCATGGTTCCCCTTAACCCCTATTCTAGAGAATTGGGGTGATATATCTCTAAATAAAAACCCATTCCACGAAATTAGGGCGAATGAGTACTAGAAGCCGATTCAAACCAAATACCAAGGAGAGGGAAAAATCATCCAAAAAAAATCTCATTCCTAGAAATTTGGGCCAATGGAAGACTACATCCCAAAATTTTCCCAACGAAAACCAATTCTTTCCTCTCCACTCATAAATAAATGTTGGCTAGTCCTTTATCATAATATTTATTTATTTATTTAAATAATTTGAGGGAGAATGATAATAAACCTTTTTTTTTAATAATTTGAGGGAGAATGATAATACTCCAAGTCAAAAATTTCCCAAAGCAAAAATTTGGAACCTTTTATGGGCTAAATTTTGTCCCTAAATTTTTTCCCACAACTCTAATTTGGCCAATGGCTCTAATTTAACCAATTTTTGTTTAACTCTAAAAAAACAAATAATTTTGTAAATATCTTGAGGGAGAAAAGAATCAGATTTGTCTTTCATGTCATTGAAAATGTCTCTGAGAATTTTTAATTTGTTTTTAAATAATTTGAGAGAATGATAATAAACCTTTTTTATTTAAATAATTTGAGGGAAAATGATAATAAACCACTCCAAGTAAAAAATTTTCCAAAGCTAAAATTTGGAACCTTTTATGGGCTAAATTTCATCCCTAAATTTTTTCCCACTGCTCTAATTTGGCCAATTTATGTTTAACTCTAAATAAACACATAATTTTGTAAATATCTTGAAGGAGAAAAGAATCGGATTTATCTTTCATGCCATTGAAAATGTTTAGAATTTCTTTGGGTTTAAAGATGGTTTTATTTTCTTTTGATGAGAATTGTATCTATTTTGTCTATGACACCTTGAATAAAGTGTAGATAAGCATGCGAAGTAGTGATTTGAGAGTTGTAGTAAGGTTGTGTTTTAGGAAGTAGCTTTGTGGAATGGTTTATGGAATATACCATTGATTTTAGTGTTGGAGTAGACATTGGAATGGAGGGATTTCTCTAAGATGGTATTTTTTACAATTAATATGTATTTTTTGTCCTATATATAGAGAGCTTAGGAAATTAGTGTATTGAGGATATGTTAACTAATCCGGCGGTTTAACTATCCACATCTTCCGCATAACTGTAACTGTTAGCAACTGCCTCACAACTGTCTGCCTCCACCTATACATAATGTATCCACATCCGCTTTTAATAATAAGAGATTGATTTGTGTTTTTTGTTCTGTTAATTGTGGAGTTTATATCTGGCCTGTGTTCAGTGGTATCAGAGCCACGTTTTTTTTTAACCCATGTTTTTTTAAAAACTCCATGCTATTGTGTGCTTGTGTGAGCTCTAGATTTGAGAGGAGCCACCTGTCAGTGTGTAGTTTCAGTGTAGTTGTAGCGGAGGAACAACAAGTGCTCGAAGGCCCTCCAACATCTAGTCACTGGGCTTGTGTAAGGGAGCAACTGTGAGCAGCTTGCAGAGAAACCAAGGTCAAAGGTGTTGTGAGATTTCATTTTCTTTTTCATGTGCAAGTGGAATTTGATTTACAAAGATTAGTTTACAATGCATTCATTAGTATCAATTGTGGGAGTAGTGCTTTCCGGACAAGAAAATTACCAAGAATGGTTTCAAAAAATTAAAAATACTCTTATTTATAATGATTTATGGGAAGAAATTTGTGAAGGCAAGGATGACAATGACCCAGAACAACCTATAGATGCCAGACAACTTGTAATTTGGAAGAGTAAAGATAAAAATGCACATGCTTTAATTTCTGCCTCAGTCACTGAAGAGGTAAGCAAGCATATTCTTTCCAGCACCACGACGTTTAAAGCATTAGAGAAATTAAAAGATCTTTATGACTCCCATTCAGAGCTAGAAATTATGCAATTGTTGATGAAGTTGTTTAATCTGGAACTGAAAGATAATAATCCCATGAAGTTAGCTTCCGAAATTAAAGCTCTTTTTCATGATATTGACTCAACTGGTGTCAAAGTTGATTTACAACTCACAACATTTATTAAAGCCCTATATCCTACCTATTCACACTACTTAGAGTCTCTTCAAGCTAGTGGACAGATGAAAGCCATGACTTTTGATACTCTTGTAGACAAAATTGCCGAAAGAGAGAAAACTTTTGGGAAGAAGGAATCTTTTTCCATTTCCATAGTTGAGACTTTGTGTCTTGCACAGAAAGAGCAGAAACCCAGAGGAGAGTCTGCCAAATTTGACAATAGTCACAGAGGTCGTGGTAGGAGACCATTTAGAGGCAGGGGGGGTGATTATCATCAAGGAGATAGACAACAAGATGATAGACAACAAAAACATTTTCAGAATGATAAACAATCTCTTAAGTGTTATAGGTGTGGTAAACTGGGTCATACATCTTCTCATTGTCACACTCCTTGGGAAAGGATTAGTGAGAAGAAAGAGCAACAACCTCCAGACAAAGGAAAACCACCTGAATCTGCCAACTATATTGTTGCACATTGTAATCTTAGTATCAATGAAGTTTTTAGCACTTATTTTTCTTCTTGGGAAGACACTTGGATTTTAGATACTAGAGCCACTTGCCATATAACCTTCAGAAGAGATTTTTTTGAGACATTCAGTAATCACATTGATGGAATAGTTTATTTTGCTGATAAGTCCCAGTTAAAGCCTTCAGGAATTGGATCTATTCGACTTTGCCTACCAGGACTTGCTGATTATATTTTGCATGATGTTCTTCATATTCCTCAATTAAAAAGAAATCTGATGTCTCTCATACATATCAGGCAGTAAGGACATTCTATACATATGTTCAATGGTATAGTTGAAATAAGAAAAACATCTGATCAGGTGATTGTTATGACTGGTGTTGAAGAAGACAAACTTTTAAAACTTAAAGGGACATCCTCTTTTCAATCTAATTCAGCTCTTTTGGCTCAACATAGTGATACTTTGTCTTCGAGCTTATTGTGGCATGCTCGTTTTGGTCATATTAGTTATGATAGTATCCAGATTATGAAACAACAAGGTATTCAAGGGCTTCCTACTATTCCCATAAAGCTTTCTCCATGTAATGCTTGTATTTTAGGCAAGCATTGTAAACAACCTTTTTATGGATCTACTTCCCGAGTTTCCAGGAAGTTAGGTCTCATACACTATGATTTATGTGGGCCCATGCCCGTTCAATCTGCAAATGGTAATAAATATCTGCTAACTTTTATTGATGACTACACCAGGATGTGTTGGCTTTATCTGTTGAAAGAGAAATCTTAGGTTTTTGCAACTTTTAAGAATTTTCATTTATGGATTATAAATGAAACTCAACTTAATATTGGCACTCTACGATCAGATAATGGTGGTGAATACACCTCTAATGAATTTAAAAAGTACTTACAAGATAATGGTATTAAACATCAGACCACCATTCCTTATACTCCACAACAGAACGGTGTAGCAGAGCGCATGAACAAAACTTTGCTTAATATGGTAAGGTCAATGATGTTTTTTTAGAATGTCAGGTTGATGTTTTGGGGAGAAGCAATACTTTGTGTCATTTATATTCGCAATCGTTGTCCTTCTACTGCCATCAATAATAAGTCCCCTTATGAATTGTGGTATAATCGTCTTCCTGTTGTTCAACATTTCAAAGTTTTTGGTTCTCCATGTTATGCTTTAATTCCTAAACAACAACATGACAAATTGGGTGAAAGAACTCGCAAATTTCTTTTCTTGGGGTATTTTAATACCTCTAGAGCTTATTGATTGTATGATGAGGAAAATAACAAATTTGTTATTTCAAGAGATGTTTTTCTCAAATTTGCTAAAGATGCTTCTACTATTGATAGGCAACTCAATCATTTGGATAGATTCTCTTCAGAGAAGTTTTATTATGAATGGGATAATGATCTCCCACATCCTGAAGGGGGGATTCATATTCTAGACCAGTCTGTGGTTTTTCCTTCAACAACACCAGAGAATGAGACCACATTAAAAAATGAAGAAAAATTAGTTGATAGCAATGTTTTAATGATAATAATGTTTCTGTAGAAGAACAATTGGTTGATAATAATGTTCCTACCGAGGAAAAATTGGAGGATAATAATGGTCCTGAAGAACCTATTTCAAACACTCTTGAAACCGAGCAAACATTGCAGCAATCAATACGTAGATCAACACGAACCAAGACAATGCCGAAAAGGTTTGGTGAATTTGAGTTAAAATTTTCTGCTATTAATGAACCTACTACTTTTGAAGAAGCCACTAGTTGTAATGAATGGAAAGATGCAATGCAAAAGAGTATGATGCTCTTATTAAAAATGACACTTGGAGGTTGGTGGATCCTCCTATTGGCATCAAACCAATTGGTAGTAAGTGGATTTATAAAATTAAATATAAAGCTGATGGTTCTCTTGATAAGCACAAAGAAAGACTTGTAGCAAAGGGGTATGCACAAAAAGAAGGTATTGATTATACAGAAACATTTGCTCCTACAACGAAATGGGGCACTATTAGAACCTTATTTTCTCTTGCAGCTCAAAAAGGATGGAAAATACATCACATGGATGTAAAAACTGCCTTCTTAAATGGAGATTTAAAAGAAGATGTTTATATGTTGCAGCTAGAGGGTTTTTCTGTTAAAGGAAAAGAACATAAAGTATGCAAATTGATAAAATCATTGTATGGTTTAAAACAAGCACCTCGTGCTTGGTATGAAAAGTTAACTGAACATCTTCTCAAGTTGAATTATAAGCATTTCAATCTAGATGATGCAACTTTATTTGTTAAGAAAGTTGGAAGATCGGTTGTATATCTAGTTGTCTATGTAGATGATTTGCTTATCACAAGAAATAATGATGATTATAAAGCATCTATTAAAAAGGATTTGTAGAAGGTTTTTGATATGACAGATTTGGGATTACTACATTATTATCTAGGGATTGAAGTATATAAAAAACCGAAGCACATTTTTATTTCTCAGAAGAAATATATTGGAGAACTATTGAACAAATTTGAGATGAAGGATTTTAATCCTGTTTCTACTCCAATGGAG